>PVKE010008578.1:0-47297 GCA_004027555.1 Craseonycteris thonglongyai
GTTTCTGCATAGTATTTTCTGGGACTAAACATACATTTGAGAACTACCATTAGATCCTCCAAATTGACCTTTGAGGGAGGCGTAAGAGACACTAACCCTATTTTATTGCCTTAAACCCAAGCTATCCTGCTTCCAGAACCTGTAACCTATTAGCTTTCCTTGAGGCTATGCCAGTTCCACGCCTGACATCATAAGCAATACACTATCAGATGGGCTTGTCAAGCTCCAGTCAGCCAGCACTTATGTTTCTGCAACTCACCCCCACTTGATTTAGGCGACCTTCAGAAATGGTGCCCCAAACCAGGGATGTCTCAGACACCGCCTAGTAGACATCCCAACCAATGAGGAGCCCCCAACATGACTCCAACTCAGTGCAGCCTCTCTACCTCTCTGTTCCCAGAATCATGTGCCCAAGGAGGAATCTGGGGCTCCACGAGGGGAGGGGCCAGCCATCCCAGGAGACACCCCACCTCCCACTCCCCGCTCAGCCCGCCTTGAAAGAATGACCCAGGCCTTGGCACTGCAGGCTGGATCTTTGGAAGATGGGGGTCCCTCAAGGGGAAGGTCAGCAGGGACAAGGGACAGGACTGGCATGGACTTGCTTGGGAGGATGAGATGGGTGTGGACAATGACTTGGGATGTGAGGAGGCATCCCAGGTGGGGTCTGCCCTGACTCTGTCCTGCTTACCCAGTGAGGGCACTCCAGATTCCCTGCACAAAGCCCCCAAAAAGAAGAGTATCAAATCGTCCATTGGCCGTCTCTTTGGCAAGAAGGAGAAGGGGCGAATGGGACCACCGGGCCGGGACAGCTCTTCTCTTGGTGAGTATCCTGATTCCCTTTCCTTCCCTTCCCTTCCTCCCTCCCCTTCCTCCCCTTCTTTCCTTCCCTCCTTCCTGCCTGCCTGCCTGCCTGCCTGCTTGCCTCTTCTTTACATATTCACTTGACATTTATTCATTTGGTAACTCATTTAGAATGTGACAGAGATAGGACTTGGCAGAGGAAGAGGGACAAGGAAAGGTCCTCTGAGACCTGAGTGATGGGTAGGGTGGGGGGAATTAATTTACCTTTTTTTCTTTTTTAATAGAGAAAGAGGGAGGTGCATCTCATGTGCTGGAGCCTACTTGTACTGGCTTATGAGAGCTAATAGTTAACTTGTCAGGAATTTTGTGAGCTGCTGGACATCACACTGGTAGCTTGAAATTAGCACAGTGGGATTATTTACACCATGGAAATTGGCAAATACTACAAATAAGGGAATATCTCCTCTCTTCCCAGGGAGCCAGTTGTTAAACATTTAACAGCATACCACTGCCACCTTGACAAGGCAACCCAGTGCATCCTCTGTTTTGGGGATATCTCCAATTTACTGCCTGTGAGGTGACATTGGCCCGTATCTGGCCTCTCCTTGGCCTCATTTACTACTCCCTCAGGGCCTTTGCTCTCCTGGCATCCTTCTTACCACCCCCAGCATGAAAGATTCTGCCCCCCACCCTTGAGATTCTCTTAATTTTTGCCCCTCCCTGCCTCTAGCTGGAACACCTTCAGATGAGACATTGGCCACTGATCCTCTGGGGCTAGCCAAGCTGACAGGCCCAGGAGACAAGGACCGAAGGAACAAGAGGAAGTGAGTATTTGGGTGGGGAGAATGGGAAGGACTTACAGAGATTCACATGCATTTTTTTTTAACCTTCTACCACATTTTCTGCATTCATAAAAGGTGCTTTGGGAGGGGGTTTTGGTGAAGGGGGCCATCCAATAGGGCTAGGTGTCTACCCCTGAGAACTCCTGCCCTGGCCCCTCTCCCCAGGCACGAACTTCTGGAAGAGGCTTGCCGCCAGGGCCTGCCCTTTGCTGCCTGGGATGGCCCCACCGTGGTCTCCTGGCTGGAGGTACTGGGGTCCAGAAACACCCTGACTTGTGATCCCCAACCCCTATGACAGCCCCACTATTAATATTGGCTGAGTCTGCGCAGCACCATCCTCCTAGTCCAGATGTTGGGGTGGAGGCCTGGGGGTGAGTCCCTGGGAAGGGCCAGGCTTCCTGCTGATCTTCCTGTTGGTTCTCCTTCTCCCCCAACCCCTACCCCCTGGCCATGCCCCCTGCTCCTGGTCTCCTGTTGTCTCCCTCTGTCTCTCCCCATCTCTCTCTCTCTGGGATTCTATCTCTGTTTTTCTGCCTCTCTCCCCATCTTTGTGTTTTTGTCATTGCCCATATTTCTTCCTATGTCTCTGGGTCTTCCCATGTCTCTCTCCCAATGTCTTTTGCTTCCTTTCTCTCCCCATGTCTATCTCATCTCTGTGGGTCTCTCCTCATCTCTCTCCCCCTCTCTCTTTCACTT
Source organism: Craseonycteris thonglongyai (assembly GCA_004027555.1). Classification (NCBI taxonomy): domain Eukaryota; kingdom Metazoa; phylum Chordata; class Mammalia; order Chiroptera; family Craseonycteridae; genus Craseonycteris; species Craseonycteris thonglongyai. Next base: position 2,340 of record PVKE010008578.1, read on the forward strand.
TTGACTCTGGCATTACCCTTCTCTGACACTCTTCCTTCGTCTCCCTGCATCTCCCTCTGACTCTCATGTCTCTTTGACTTGCCGTTTTTTCGAACGGTGAACTTTCCATGTTTTTCTGTTTCTTCCCCGCTTGCCTTTCCTTATCTCTCTGCCTCCATCACGCCTTTTCTTTCTGTCTCTCTCCCACCTCTCTGGTTTCTCCTCTGATATTGCCTCTGTCTTTCCTGCCTCTGTGTCTTCCACGCTCTTCCCTGGTCCAGCTGTGGGTAGGTATGCCTGCGTGGTATGTTGCCGCATGCCGGGCCAATGTCAAGAGTGGTGCCATCATGGCCAACTTGTCGGACACGGAGATCCAGCGCGAGATCGGTATCAGCAACCCACTGCACCGGCTAAAGCTGCGCCTTGCCATCCAGGAGATGGTGTCACTCACCTCACCTTCGGCTCCTGCCTCCTCCCGCACTGTGAGTGTCCAGCGACCAATCCCAGCCCTTGCTGCTGCAAGACCCCGCCTCTTGTTCTCAGACTAACCAGTCCTGGGCCTGCTTACTCCAGCTAAGTCCCCATATGTCACCCAGCTTATCTCTGGAGGGATCTTTCCTCAGATCTCCCTGCCTTCCCTGTACCCTCAACCTTCAGTCAGCCTTACACACCACAGCCAGACAGACCGAACCAGGAGGAAAAAAAACAAATTCACATGGTTCCCTGCAAGGCCCTTGATGAGGAGCCCCTGCCCTCAGCCTTCCGACTCTGCTCCTTGGCTCCTGCTGTTCTCTTTGCCTGTAGCACCTCTCCCCGTTTTCCCCAAGACTGGCTCCTTCTCATCCTTAATGTCTCAGCTCAAGTGTCACTGCCTCTAAGAGCTAAACTAGTCAACAGCTAAACTACTCACCTGCTCATATACATTAATACCTAATTTCCCCCACAGCATGTACTCCCTTCTAATATTTTATAATTTCCTTCCATACAGAAAAGTATGCATACCATGCCTAATTCAGCAATTATTAACTCTTTGCCATACTTACTGTTTTACGTGTGTGTACCTGAAGCACCTGAACATGATGCCTAACAAATTAGCCCAAAACATTACTTCAGCAGGCATCGTCTAAAAATAAGAACACTCTCCTACATAGCCGCCATATCCTTATCATACCTAAGAACATTAATATTATTGTTTTCATCTACTATTTGGTTTATATACTCAGATTTCCCCTTTTGTATCCCAGACCCAACAACTGTGCCTGGCTCTCAGGAGGCGCTACATAAATGTTTGAATCACTGTGTGAACTCCTAACTCGTGGATTTGTTGGGAGCAAGTGTTCAATAAGTAATACATGTGAATACATACATGCCCCCCTCTCCCCTGAAACATTTGCCCCTTTGCTGTATCTGCCACCTCACTCTGAATCCTCATTCTTATGTCTTGTGAGGTCAGAGAAGTGATGTCATTGACACAGGGCCACACGGCAAAACGCCCATCAGGACCTCAATTCAAACCTGAATTTGTTTAACTGATCATTCCTTTTTCTGTCACTGCCTGGCTGGCCCAAGCAATGGCGGACCTTTGTGAGCCAGAAAGCAGAATATGTATAAATGTGCATGGCCTGGACCTCCAGGAGCACGGCCCCCTCCCCCCTCCCATATCCAGAAGACCTCTATCACCCAACATTATATTCCTCCCCTCGTCCTCCAGTCCACAGGAAACGTTTGGATGACACATGAGGAGATGGAGTCCCTTACGGCCACGACTAAGCCCGTGAGTGCCCTCTGCTGGCGGTCTTAGGGGTGGCACTAACTCCCCCTGGGGTGGGGTGTGGGGCGCGTCTGGCTGTCTGCCCGTCCCTCCAGCCCTCCTCCGCCTGCCCCGTAACCCACCCCTTCTCTCCCCTCTTCCCACTAACGGGTCAGGAGACCAAGGAGATCAGCTGGGAGCAGGTAGGGGGCGCGGGGCGGGATGTGGGCGCATGAACAGGCTGTGCATGTTGCATGGACGCCCCTCCTTCTCTGAGCCCCGCCCCTACCCTCGCCGGAGCATTCCATCATCACCACGCGGGGGCGCTGCGCAGAACTCGATTCTGGACTGTCTCGCCGTGGCTTGGTGGGGGCCGGTGTAGAAGCTGGGTGGTTCCAATGTTAGTGTGGTGCGCGGGTCATCCCATTACCGTGGGTTGCGAGGACTCCAGGGGCTGTTCCATTGCTAGAACTGGAGGGAGACTCTGAGCACCCGTTTTCGCTCCGATTGAGGGGGAAGTGGCACTGTTCCAGTATACATGGCAAAGCAGAAAGCGTTTGCGGAGGGGGCAGCACATCAGGCTGAAAAGTTAGGGAGCAGGAGCTACACTTTGTTCTTAGTAATGGGAGGTGTAAATTCACCTGAGCTGGAAAAACTGTTTGACTGAGGTCTTTGTTTCCAGTCAGGGGGCATATGGATTGTTTCCTTATGCTTATGCTAAAGGCAGTGAAGGACTTTGGGCTGATGCAGAATATTGTCCTAAACCAGATACAACGTTAGACTAGTATTTTTCATACAGTGCAGGAGTGATGGATGTCTCCATTTATCCTGTGTTGAGGGGACAGCTCTGTTGCAAGAATCCATTGTCCTGACTTGGGGGAGTAGTGATTTTGAACTGATCTGTTCTGAGTTAGGACAATGTTAGGATAGTTCTTCTCAAACATTAATGTACAGTTCCAGTCATCTGAGGATCTTGTGAAATGCAGACTCTGATGCAGTAGCTTGGGGTGGAGTTTGAGATTCTTCAATTCCAGCAAATTCACAGGTGATGGTGATGCTGCGGATCCAAGAACCATACTCTGAGTACACAAGGGTCTATTGTTTCATTATGAAGGAGTAGAAGACAACTTTGGATTGGTCCACTGTCCCGAGCAGAGATTGGCTATTGTCATGCTATGGGGTGGGTTAGGTGGGTTGGACTGTTCCCTTTCATACATATATGGGATGGGGTCAAAAGGCCTGACCCCTACTCCACCTGCCCATGGCCCCAGATCCTGGCATATGGCGACATGAACCACGAGTGGGTGGGAAACGACTGGCTGCCCAGCCTGGGGCTGCCCCAATACCGCAGCTACTTCATGGAGTCACTGGTGGATGCCCGCATGTTAGATCATCTTAACAAGAAGGAGCTCCGGGGCCAACTCAAGATGGTGGACAGCTTTCACAGGTGGGGGCTGCCTTGGCCATGGGGACAATCCAAGGGGAAGCCTCACCCCTAGAGAGTCTTTGGCCTATGGGTCTGGTGATGGGAAAAATCCTTGTCTTTAGCCCTTTAGCCTGAATTCTCAGGAAATCCTCAGTCCTGTGCCCCTCCCAGTAATAACATGGTCCATTAGAAAAAGTCCAAATCCTGGGACCGCGTGGCTAGACTACACATCCCTTCTAGGTTAACCAATAGGAACTACCTGTTGACCTACCTCAACTCCTGAGGTCAGCAATCACTAGAACTGACCCAATGGAACAACTCTCTGACCTCTCCCAAAAGAGCACAGTCAATGGGGAGGGCCCAGTAGGAGTAGCAGTCATTGGGGTTGTGAAGGCTCATCTGTGACTCCACTTCTGCTGCTCAGGGTGAGTCTGCATTATGGGATCATGTGCCTGAAACGGCTCAACTATGACCGGAAAGACTTGGAGAGGAGGCGGGAAGAAAGTCAGAGCCAGGTCCGAGGTGAGTAAAAAAAGCATGAGTGCAGCTTCCAGGTGGAAAGGGTTATGGGGCAGGGCTGGAGAAGAGGTAATTTGGGAGAGAGTGCTACCATAAACGTAGGGGCTATGGCCAGAAAAGAGGAAATTTCGCGGGGTGGAGGAGGTATGGGCTACGTAAATTGGGACAGGCCTGCATCTGAGGCTCCTTTCTGTCCCCAGACGTAATGGTGTGGTCCAATGAGCGGGTCATGGGTTGGGTGTCTGGGCTGGGCCTGAAGGAATTCGCCACGAACCTCACGGAGAGCGGGGTGCACGGGGCGCTGCTCGCGCTGGACGAGACCTTTGACTACTCCGACCTGGCCTTGCTCCTGCAGATCCCCACGCAGAATGCACAGGTAAGTTGCCGCTGGGCCCCGGGGATAGATACTGGGCATCCCCACCGCGCAGACTGCACGTTGCAACCCGTCTCCCACCTCTCCTCCCCAGGCCCGGCAGCTTCTGGAAAAGGAATTTAGTAACCTCATCTCCTTAGGCACAGACAGGCGGCTGGACGAGGTGGGCGCAGCAGCACCCTGGAGGCTCGGCTCCTAGCTGCACCTCAGGGGTCCCAGCTGAAGGGGTGGGGCTTGACTTTGCCTGGAGTCGTGTTTAGAGGTGGGGCTAGGATGGAGGCGGGGTTAAAGAGACAAGATACGGAGAGGGGTGGAGTCAAAGGAAGGGGCGGGATCAAAACAGGACCCTAGCCCCTCACTGGCTGCCCGGCCCATGTACCTAGGACAGCACCAAGTCCTTCAGCCGCTCTCCATCCTGGCGGAAGATGTTCCGAGAGAAGGACCTCCGAGGCGTAACCCCCGACTCAGCTGAGATGTTGCCCCCCAACTTTCGTTCAGCCGCAGCAGGGGCTCTGGGCTCACCAGGGCTCCCTCTTCGCAAGCTGCAGCCGGAAGGTGGGCGGCTCCCCGAAGAGGCAGCTCCTCCTCCCCCTTGCTGGGTGGGAGAAGGACCAACTTCACATTCTAAAAGCCTCCCACTCCAGCTTGTGAAATGGCCTAGTCCATTTCCCCCCACCCATTACAAGTGGGCCGCTCCAATATGCCAACTCCTTCATGTGTGGAATGGACTAATCCCGAACCTTCTTTCCACGGTGGGAAATGAACTCGTCCAGTGCCACTTGGGGCACCTTGGTCCTTGGATGAGTCCAAGGTTGTGGGAAAGGGAGGGAAACCTGCTTGGAATCATGCTGCCGTCATCTGTGAAGGGGAAGCCCAAAGAAGGATGCTAGGAGTTGAGGCTCGGAGACACCCTGGGGAGACCTGTGTGCGTGTGCGCGAGCGCGCGCAGGCTCCAGGCTAAACCGCTGCTCACTCTCCCTGCAGGCCAGACTTCTGGGACTTCTCGAGCAGATGGCGTTTCGGTCCGGACCTATTCCTGCTAGTGCAGGCCTCCAGGTGAGGGCTGTACTGGGCGATCTGGGAGGTTCGGGGCGGCACAATGGATCTTCACTGCTCCGCGTACTGCCCGCCGTCAATGCAGGTGACCTCATTCGGATGGAAGAATCTTCCAGAGGCTGAGCCGTTCCCCCTCCTGCCCAGAATATGGTCTCGCCGGGGAACTGGGGGGCGGGGGAGCTCGTGCCACCGTGGACTGGACCATCTGTACAGACTAGCGGGGAATGCGCGTTCCAGCCTCACAAATGGACTGGGCCTGGACCAAACCACGTGAACTGGACTTCGAGGGGGAAAGAAGAGGGCAGGAAGAAATCCCGCCCCAAACTTCCGCCTCCCTTTTCTCTACTTTGTAATTTATTGATCAGTTTCCAATGGGTGATGGGTGCCCATTCCCCGTGGGAAGGGGGCGGGGCTTCCCTCCAGGGCCGCATGCGAGGGGAGGCTGCCCCCTCCCTTTTCTCCTCCTCAGACGCGGGGCCCAAGTCTTCCTTCTTCATCCGAAAGGAGAGGAGGGGGGACTCGCTGCTACAAGCCTCGCCCCCTGTGCCATTCAGCCCCGCCCTGCGGCATCCAGTGCCCGGGGTCAGCTGTGGGCGGGGTTCCCTCTCCCTCCACAGTGTCTCGTGTCCCCAGGGCCCCTCTGCCCCCCGTGCTGTGGCCGTGTCTGTGCCCCGGGGGTAGGGGGTGCAGAAATGCGCTCCCCGTTCCCCTCCGGCTCCGGGGTTTGCATGGGAGAATCCTCTTTCCACGATGCCACTGGGCGATGTGGCGTGAGGGGCGGGAGGACGGTGGGGGAGCCTTTGCCCCCGACTCTTGGTCAGCCTCCCTGCCCCCAGGCGTCACTCAGTGATCACGGGTAAAGAGAACTGTTTCAAAAAGCTCCCGTGTTGACTGATTTATTTGTCAGGACCTTAAGGAATCAAACCAACCACGTCGAAAACCCGGGAGTCCAGACCCCTCTTGCCTCAAATCCAAGTCCTCAGTCCCCACCTGCCTTGAGAAACCAGACCCCACGCTTGACAATGAGGTTCCGGGGAGCACGTTTATTCAGAGAAATAAATATGGTTTGTGGAAAGGGGCTGGAGGGTCGGGGAGGTATGCCTGTGCCACAGCAGCGCTGCCAGGTCAGCGTTCTGGAGTTTCCAGCATGTCCGCCAGGGCCCTAGAGAGGAGGACGCAGTGGTTAGACAACCGACGCGTCCAGAGCTCACCCCAGGGCGCTGAGAACTTGTTTAAGCGAAGAAGAAATAGAGCCCCAGGTTTGTCTGATAACAGCGGGACAGCGCCTCTCCAACCGGGCCCTTAAACTATCCCCACCACACACTTACTGGTATAGGGTCGAGGAGAAATAGTCGACGTAACTTCCTGTAGGAGAGAAAAGAGAACAGGCTTGAGGGGTACTCCATGGGTGAAATTTGGGGAACTCTTTTTAGAGTCCAGGATTAGGGCTAGCTCCGCCTCCTTTTCCTAATTCCTTCCCCAAAACTAATTCCTCTACTAGGACCCTTGAAGGTCCCGCTCGTTCCTCCATGCTTTGGGCGCTCCCATTCTCCAGTAACTCCGGTCCTTCAAATTCTTGCTTTGGCCCCGCCACTCGATTCTAGGCGCACCCCTCAACCCTGCACCCATTCTTGCCTCCTATTTTTCAGCATCCATCCCCAACCATCTCTCTGCTCAGGTTCCACCCAGACTTGGCCACGCCTCCACAGCTAGCTCCACCCACAGCCTCCCAGTATGTTTTTGTCCTGGTCCCCACCAGGGTTGCCTCGCTGAACTAGCTCCTTCGGTTTGTTTCTCCTCTGTCCTCCCACCACGCTCACCTGGGGTGCAGACAGTTTCGCAGACCAACGGGCAGAGGTAGCAGAACTGGCAGTGCTAGGGGCGGGGAAGGGGAGAGAATAAGCGGTAGGATATGGTGAGGGCAGAGTTGGGGTAGGGTCAAGGGCTAGGTGGAGGTTAAGACCAGAGGTAGGATCGGGCGTGGAGTCACAGCTGCCTCAGAGGTAAGGGGTTCAGTCAGTTTGAGAGCAGAAGCCAGGATTTTGGGGTGGAGGTGCTCAGATAGATGGTCCTGGCCATCTTGAGGCCCAGTGGAACCCTGAGACCTGGGGGGGTGGCATGTCTCACCTGGCACTGGTCGCAGTGCTCTCCCATGTTCTCCTCATCACAATGACACTTCTCACATTCAGTGCATCGCTGGGGACCAGAGGAGCCGTTAGATGGAAACCCCAACCCCAACTAGGGAGCCACTGGCCAGCCGCCATTCGTTCGCCCTACCCCCAACTCCTCACTCTCATCACCTCCACCACTGAGCTCAGTATCTTCCCCTAACCTGACTTCTCCCAGCTCAGTTTCCTATGGCAGGTGGACTCCACATCCCTCCATCACTGTGGGCTGGACCTGAGGGTGCACTCTTCACCCCTTCTTTTTTATTCTCCCCACAGCCTATCAATCTTTAGTCCCCTCCTGCCTGCACCCCACACCCCAATCTTTGTCAAGGACCTTCCTCTCTTGCCACATCCAGGTGCAGCTCAGGCCTCACCCTTTCCTTCCTGGACCATTGTCCCAGTCTCCTTCTTGGCTTCCTGGCATCCAGTCTGTCCCTCATGTGGCCCCAGAAGTGTCTTCACCAGGAACTGCCCCTGCCACTCATTTGCTCAGAGCCCTCCCAAGGCACCCCGGGACCCTGGGACAAATTCCAAGGACTGCTTGGTGGGTGGACCTGGGCTGGGAACATACGTTGCAGAAGGAGCAGTAGCCACACAGGGACCCTGGCTGGTAGCTCCCATACTCTTGGGCATCCTGTGGACCTGTGGGGACAGGAGGGCAGCAGTGACCCAGACTGAATGGGCTCCTCCCCGCCCCCAATGGGCTAGATCACTCACCCGTGTCTTCAGCACTCTCCTCACTGGAGCCACCTTCCGCTACCTCCCTCCTGGCCAGGGGGCTGGGGATGGTGAAGGGGAGCTCATCTTCCTCCAGCCCCTCCTCCTCCTCTCCCTCTTCCTGGAGGTCTTGGCTGAGTGGAACCTGAATCTCAGGTCTCTGTTCCCTCCTCTCTTCCTCTTCTTTCTCCTCCTCTTCCTCTCCTTCCTCCTCTTCCTGGCTCAGACTGAGGCCATGACCTTCATCCTCATCTTCCTCATCCTCCTGGTCCAGGCTGCCATGATGGGTACCTACTTCTCCCCGCTCTGCACCTTCCTCATCTTCCTCATGGGAACTGTGGTCTTCTTCCTTTTTCTCTTCCTCTTCCTCCTCAGAATCTTTTTCCCTCAGATAGCTTCTATCCTTGACTTCTGTGTGTTCTGGGGGCTGGTGGCTTATCTCTTTGATGGACACTCTGTGGCCAGTCCCTTCATCTCTGTGGCCTTGTTGTCTATGGCTGGGAGCTTGGTGGTCAAGCTTGACAGAGATGTCCCCATCTTCCCTCTTGGGGACTCCCTGGTGGTGATGTCTAAGGACTTGTGTTTTATACTCATCTGGGAAATCCTCCTCCTCAGTGCTCTTGTGGCCTTGAGCTTGGTGGCTTGCAATATGGTGGCTGAACTTAACTGTGATCTCCCCCTCTTCATCTCCAAGGCTGTGGGGAGTATGTCTGGGAACTTGGTACCAGTGTTCAGTGGACACATCCTCATCCTCCTCTTCCTTGTCTCTGTGGACATGATGATGGAGGTATTCCTCTGAGACATCATCCTCTTCCTTCCTGTGGCCTCGGTGCCTGTGGGCCTGGTGTTCGTACTCACTGGAGATGTCATCATCGTCATCCTTATCACCATCCTCCTCTTCTTCTTCATGGCCTTGGTGCCCATGGCTGGGGACATGATAGTGGTGTTCATCTGAGAACTCTTCATCCTCTTCCTTCCTGTGGCCTCGGTGCCTGTGGGCCTGGTGTCCATACTCATTGGAGATGTCATCATCGTCATCCTTATCACCATCATCATCTTCTTCTTTGTGGCCTCGGTGCCGGTGGGCCTGGTGCCCATACTCAGTAGAAACACCCTCTTCCTCATCTTCATCCTCTTCTCCATGGCCTCGGTTTGCATGCCTGATGTTGTACTGTTGATACTCACTGGACACAACTTCATCGTCTTGATGGCCGTGGCTCCTGTGGCTGGTGAAATGGTGCTCATGCTCAGCTGAATCATCCACGTCTTCCTTCTCATGGCCTCTGTGCCCACGGGCCTGCTGAGCATGCTCTGTGAAGACCTCCTCATCAGAGACGTTCTCATCTCTGACCTCATGGCCTTGGGACCTGTGGCCTTGGAGTTGGTGACTGTATTCCCTGGAGACATCTTCTTCCTCTTTTCCATGGTCTCTGTGGCTCCAGAACTGAGGCCCACTTTCTGTAGAAGCATCCTCGTTCTCATCTCCGTGGCCTCTATGGCTGTGCACAGGGTAGCCAAACTCACCTGCTGTGTCCTGTGAGGGCCCTGAGACTCCTGCATTGTTGTTCCAGTTGCTGGGGCCGGGCCCAGCCCCTCTCAGCTGCTGGGTCACGGCTGGGGGAAGGAGCAGGCTGGCCACAGAAACCCAGAGGAGAGACGTGTGCAGCCATGGCCCACAGTGGCCCATGGGGACGGACAGACAGCAGACCTTCCCCAGGCTGGTTTCAGCTGCTACTGGTGGCTATGTGGGTGAATGTTGGGGATCCTTGTCTGTTTTTAGGTCTTTCTCTCCGTGTCTTTACTTTGCAGTGTCTCTCTGTCTTTGCGCGTCTGCCTTCCTCTGGACACCCCTCTGAGGCAGTCTCAGGAGCCCCCTGACCCCCCTCTTGGGCCCTCCCTCCCACTTCCCAGCCAATAGGGTCTCTCCCCTCCTCTCTCTGTGGCTAAATTTACTCTCAGGCCTGAGTTATTCTGGGTCAGTCCCGCCTGCCCTTCCCCTCCTGTGGCTCCTCCTCCTCCTCCCAGCTGGGGAGGGGTGGGTAAAGGGGGTCTCTCCTTGGACAGGAGAGGGGGGCCAAGGGATTTGATTTGGTACTACCAACAAGACAACAGCTAGACTTTTAGTGGGCCAAGTTGGGGGAGCCTGGGGCAGCTGGGGCAGGAGAGCCGTATGTGAAGGGTGAGACCCCTGCCATGGAAGGATTGAGGGTTAGATTATGGGGGACTTATGGCAAGAATGGGATGTGGGATACTCTGCTGAGAGAGTGGATGCTAATATGGAGGCCTTGGAGAGGGGCAAAAGAAACCCTGCTCCCAGCACACATAACCATGACCTCCTGTCCCTGGAACTCAGATCTGGGGGCAGGGGACTGGGGCAGGCCAGGGCTATAAATACAGAAAGGGAGGTGAGGGACTCAGGTTACCCAGGAGATTGCAGCTGTCCCTGTCAGATCAGGCAAGGGTCATGTGGCCCTGCCTGTCTATGTCAATACCTCCTACTTCTCATCCTGCCATTATTGCTCCCTGGGTCCCTCTCATTTCTTATGCGTCTCCTTCTCTTTCATGGTTTCTGTCACTCTCTCAGGGTCCCTGTCCCACCTCCCCAGGATTCTGTCCCCTCTCCCTCTTGGGCTTGTCTTTCCTTCTCACTCTGAGTGTCTGCCCCTTACCCAAGTCTTTGTCTCCCATTCTGGGTCAATGTACCCCCTCCTTCATTTCTGACATTTCCTCTCTGAGACTCTGTCTTACTCTTATCTGGATCTCTTTCCCCTCTCTCAGGGGTCTCTATCCCTCTCCCTCTGGGTCTGTGTCCTCCTCTTTCTGGTCTGTGTCCATCCTCTCTCTAAATTTCTGTCCCTTTCTCTCTGACTCTCTGCTCCCCTCCCTCTGGGTCTCTGTCCTCCCTTTCTGGGTCTCTGCTCCCTATCCCCATCTCTGTTCTTCTCTTTGGGTCTCTGTGCTTCTGTCCTCCCCCTGTGGGTCTGTGTCTTGTTCTCTCTGGTCTGTGTCCCTCTCTCTGGTCTGTGTCCCCTCTCTCTGGTCTGTGTCCCTCTCTCTGGTCTGTGTCCCTCTCTCTGGTCTCTGTCCCCTCTCTCTGGTCTGTGTCCCTCTCTCTGGTCTGTGTCCCTCTCTCTGGTTTGTGTCCCCTCTCTCTGGTCTCTGTCCCCTCTCTCTGGTCTGTGTCCCTCTCTCTGGTCTGTGTCCCCTCTCTCTGGTCTCTGTCCCCTCTCTCTGGTCTCTGTCCCCTCTCTCTGGTCTCTGTCCCTGTCTCCCTGAGTCTGTTCCTTTCCTGCTGGGTCTCTCCCTCTCTGAGTCTGTCTCGCAGTCTTGCCCCGCCCTCTGCCCCGCCTTCCGCTCTACGTGTCTTTGAAATTCCCCGCCCCCACCCCACCCCCCGGCCTCGCCCCGCCCCAGGCTGGGGCTGGGAGCTGGCCGATCCGGTTTGTCAAGGGCGGATCTGGAATCGGGGTTGGTGGAGGGAATGTGGGGTGCCGGATAAGTTGCGGCGGCTGTGACGGCATGGTGGGTCCGGAGAAGGAGCAGGTACAGCGGCCAGACCCCCGGGTTTGAGGGAACAGGGAGCTGGAGGCCTGGGCCCCTGGTTCCCAGAGGAGAGGGCGCTGGAGACCCAGATTTTGGGGTCAGACGCACAAAGGGTTTGGAGGGGCCCGGACTCCTGGGTCCTAGGGGCGAATGGGAGGTGGACTGTGGAGAAGGGGTCGACACTCCTGAGCCTGGGCGCTGGGTTCCTGACTCTTGGGACTCGGGATAGGACGCGGGGTGAATGACTCCGTGTCCCATAGGACTGAACTGGAGTCCCCCCCCCCTTGTTCCTGTCCCCAGAGTTGGATCTCCAAGATCTTCAAGAAGAAAACGTGCACGACATTCATCGTTGACCCCACAGATCCGGGGTGAGGAGTTCACCCTGGGGAACTGGCCGGGAGTGTTTCGGGTCCACTGACTTCACCCACCTCAGACCCCACCCTTTGCTCCCCCACCCCCCTTCCTGACACTGCGGACACATCCAAGGGCGTTCCCTGGTGGTACTGTCCCTCGGTGTGTGGGGGGGTGTTTGTTTCTCAGCAGACACTTCCAATTTTCCATGCTCCATCTCAGAATCAATGTTAAAGTGCCAGGGCTTGGTTTTACCTCTTTCCTTCTGGGTGTCTCTGTCTCCTTGGGTCACTTCCTCTGTTTTTCCCTTTTGGCTGTCTCTGTTACATCCATGCATCCATGCATTCATCCATCCATCCAAGAAACTTCCACTCAGCGCTCCCAAGACAGCATACTTTTCAGGAGCACAGGCCCTGCCAGGGTTCAAATTTCACCTGGGAAAACAGTGCTGTGTGGCTTTGGGCAAATCATTTCACCTCTCTGGGCCTTGTCTGTCTTCTGGGCATAAAAACAGACCCCACCTCCTGGGGTTATTGTGAGAGTTAAACACTTCTGACATTTCTGGAACAGTGCCCAGGACAGTGTAAGCACTGAAAAATGTCTGCAGTTCCCACAGGAAGGGAGCAGTTACTACATGTGCAGGCCCTTAGCTTGTGCTGAGTGACTAGGATGCTACGTGAGCCACACAGGGTGTCTGCCACCCTTGAGAAGCTCCTGGCCTTCAGTGATGGTCTCTCAAGTGGGTGTGGCTTTCTAGTTACTCTCAAGACAGTCTTCAGGGCAGGGGCAATGTCAACCATCCTAATTTAGTGTGTGTTCTGTTGTAAACATAGTCCTTCTTACACTTATGTAAAACTAAGCAGGTATATATATATTTATGGGGGTGAGTGCTCAAAAACTTACTGGTGGGACTGTCGTCTAGAAAGTTTAGGAACCTCTGGTATGGTGGGAGGAGGGCGATTATAAGGCAAGGGGATGGGAACTGCAAAGATTGTGCCCCTGGGTCTCGTGGCGAGGTGTCTGGCTAAGACTGCAGAGGAGACAGGGTGTCACTACTGTTTTCTGGAGGAGAGGCCAGTGAGGTAGCATTTGAAAGACTAGATGGAGCTTGACAGTTGAGGGTAGGCTGGAAAAAATAACAGGGAAAGTTATTCCAGGAGCAGGGAGGGACAGCATGTGCAAAATGCCCCCATTGATATTGTGTGGCTTGAGAATGGAGCAAAGTTCAAGGTGCAAGTATTGTCATAAGAGAGGAAACTACAGAAACTGGTGGGAGCCAGGTATCACAGGGCCTCAAATACCACCCGAGGGGCTGGGACCTTGTCCTGAAGTGCTGGGGAACCGCAAGAGGGGCGCAGTCAGCTTTGTGTGTGAAAAGACCCCCAGGGAACTGTGTGAGGATGACTAGCAGCAGTTCCGGAAGCTGGGGACAAGATTGGGCAAGGGTCCCTATGGGAGGAGAAGGGGCCTTAGCCTGGCCAGGGCTGTGGGGACACAGGAGGGGAGAAGTGCAGGAGCTTGGGGACTGATGAATTTGGGGAGTAAGGTGAGGGGAAAGTGGCTCCTGGACTTCTGGTCTGGTGCCTTGGTGACAGTGGGGTTGTCCCCAAGATGGGGAGCCCAGGTGAATGAGCAAGTTTGGGAAGTTGTGGAGCTCAGCATGAGAGCTCGTGAGTTAGAAGGGCCCAAGGAGACCCGGGGTGTTGCAGACCTGGGTCTGGGACTCAGAAGAAGGCCTGGGGCTTCCATCAGGATTTGAAAAGTCCTAGCTGTCGGTGGTAATGAAAACTGCAGAAGTAGGTGAGATGTCACAGGAGTAAGTCTGTAAAGTCAGGGAGGTTGCAAACCGGCAATGCTGTGACCAATTTTTGTTTTTTTGTCTTGCATGGAAAAGCAGTTTTAAAGACCTGTCTCAAACATGCACGCCTCAACTTACCACAGACTCCAGCATATCCACTTATTTTCCACCTGATGCTTCTTTCCCTTAAGTTACCTGCCTGGCCCCTGAAGGCATCGAGTTTGAGACCCACGTAGGGAAGCCCTGTGGTCCTGAACCTGGGGAGCACCTATGCTCAAAGGAGGCACAAAGGAAGAGAAAGCCACAGTTGAAGGAGCCGATGGAGCAGCTGGGGGTGGGCAGGTGTGCTCTGCCAAAGAAAAGGCTTTCTCAAACCAAGGCCTTTCAGGTATGACCAGTGCTACTTTGTGATTGTCAGATGAGAACTGAATAGAGGCCGTTGTATTTGGGGACATGCAAGTAATTGCTGATCTTATTGGAACAATTCCAGTTTCGGTGCCCACACTGAGAGGAAGGAGGGTAAGAGGTGAGAAGTGCAAAGTGGGAATCTGCCAGGTGCTGTCCACCAGAAATTTCTGCGATGGTGGAAATGTTCTGCACACATCCAATATGGCAGCCACTGGCCACATGTGGCTTCTGACCACTTGAAATGCAGCTAGAGCAACCAAGGCACTGAATTTATTTTTTTTTTAATTGTTTTTGACAGAGAGAGAGAGAGATACAGAGACAGAGAGAAGGGGGAGGGCCCAGAACAGTCTCCACAGTTGCACACCATTGGCTCCTCCACACAGCTTCACTCCACAGGTGGGCGCAGGGCTGCACAGGGCAGGAAATGGGTCAGGGTCCCATCCCGGTGAGAACTGAACTGGGGGCACTCCCCAGTTCAGCACATGGGTCCACTCGGGCCGGGGCCGAAACTCGATCCTCAGTCCCCAGGGCTGCAAAGCGAGCGTCTAACCCACTGAGCCATCCTGGCTTCCCTGAATTTTTTATTGTATTTAATTTTACAGATTTTTTTTTTAAATTTTTTTTATTGTTTTTGACAGAGAGAGAGATACAGAGACAGAGACAGAGAGAAGGGGGAGGGCCCAGAACAGTCTCCATAGTTGCACATCATTGGTTTTTCCACATAGTTTCATTCCACAGGTGGGAGGGGCTGCACAGGGCAGGAACTGGGCCGGGGTCTTCACACCAGTGAGAACTGAACTGGGGGCACTCCCCAGTTCAGCATATGAGTCCACACGGGCCGGGACCAGGATTCGATCCTCTGTCCCCGGGGCTGCAAAGTGAGCGCTTAACCCACTGAGCCATCCCGGCTTCCCTAATTTTACAGATTTTATTTATTTATTTATTTATTTTTGTTTTTTTTACAGAGAGAGAAGGGGGAGGGCCTAAAACAGTCTCCATAGTTATATGTCATCAGTTTTTGACATAGTTTCATTCCACACAGGTGGGTGGGGGCCGTGCAGGGCAGGAACCAGGCCGGGGGCCTCCCCCATGGGAAGCACACCCCAGTTCAGCATATAGGTCTGCACTGGCTGGGGCCAGGACTTGATCCTCGGACCCTGGGGCTGCAAGGCGAGTGCTCAACCCGCTGAGCCACCCCTGATTCCCATATTTAATTTTAAGTTGTTTGAATATAGAGTCCCATGTGGCTAGGGGTTACTTACTATATTGGACAATTCAGATTTTAGAATGTTCTGTGAAATTTTGCCAGAAAGGGCTACTGGGAAGTAGATGGAAGGGAATGAGGGGGTCCAGGGATGGGGTTGAGATGGAGGAAAGGATCAAGTGGGTAAATTGAGGCATGCCAGGACCCTGGAGGTAGACTCAGAAAGGAGGAGGGGTGTGTCCTTCACTTGTGGTCCTCACTGTGCCAGGAGCTGGGCTAGAGTGTATTCTATTCATCTTATGTGTGGGTCGGTTGGCCATTCTTTTTTATTTTTAAAGATTAATTTTATTGTTTGAGAGAAGGTGATGGGGGGAGGGCCCAGAGCAATCTCATTTAGATAGCAAGGCTCCTTGTCTATTTATTTAGGGGGTGAAAGTGTCATGTGTGATCACCAGAAATGGAAAACCTGTTCCATTTGCCACAAAGAGAATTACATAAAAGACAATTACAATGAAAAACAAATAAAAGTATTATATTTACTTTCTCATTGGATGCTATTGCCAGGTGTTTTCTGAGCCCAAGGCCGGCTTTTCTGTCAAGAAAGATTAGCAAAGGGTTAGACATTAAATGTATTCTAGCACCGGCTGAGCCTCTGTCCCTCACAGTAATCAGAGCTGAAAAAGGAAGGACTTTCTCACTGTGTTTGTTATTCGAGGTTATTTAAAGCTTTGTGTGGAGTTCTTGTGGAGTCAGCTTTCTGACTGGGTCTGGTATGCAACCCCCATTCCAGGAAACAGTTTTGCCACTGGCTCCTCATGTTTCTATGAAGTAGCCTGTGTTATTATTGTCTTTTCATTTGAGGAGGAACCTTAGGCTCAGAGACATGAAGCCACTTGCCCAAAGTCACACACTTGCCTTAGCCTCTAGCATGTGCACCTTCTCTGAATCTCTGGATTCTCCTTTTCTTTCTTTCTCCCCCTCACCCCAAGATTTATTTTATTGTTTTGGACAGAGAAAGAGAGAGACAGAAGGGGAGCGCCCAGAGCAGTCTCCACAGTTGTACCTCACTAGTTTTCAACATAGTTTCATTCCACACAGGAGGGTGTGGGGCCGTGCAGGGCGGGAACTGGGCAGGGGTGGGAAGCACACCCTAGTTCAGCACATGGGTCCGCACAGAGCAGGGCTGGCACCGGGACTCAATCCCCAGGCTCTGGGGCTGCAATGCAAGCGCTCAACTCATGGAGCTATCGACCTCCTCTGGATTCTTCTTTTCATGGTGAATCGTGTGTTTGGATTGGGGGACAGCTAGGACACACCCTGAAGGCCCCTTGCACTCTTCCATTGCAGGCCCTGCAGACACCAGTGAGGGTGGGGCCCTGCAGACCTCTCTGCTCAGGCCTCCTGAGCCTCTTCTGGTGGTCAAGGGGACTGTGTCCTCCTGCCCGCATCTCCCTCAGACTGGTTAGAGCCAGGGAAGGGTAGAGCCAGTGTCAACAGGGACACTGACCGCATGTGGGGGGTGCGGGCAGGCAGAAGTATGGACACTTCTTTAGGATGATTGGGGTTGGTGAGGACTGGGGTTCATGTTTCCCCTTATCCCTACCCTCCCAGAGGGATCTTGTGCCAGTGTGGGCATCCCCGGAGTGTCCACCTGTCAGTGGCTGTGGAGGATGCGTTCGGGGCAGCCGTGGTGACCGTTTGGGACAGTGACTTGCACACCACGGAGAAACCCACGGATGCTTACGGGGACCTGGACTTCCTGGGCGCCGGCCCCAAGGCCAGCAATGTGAGGCCTGAATACCTGGGCAGGGCCAGGGTTGGCAGATGGGACTGCATGCCTCAGGGGCTCCCAGAGCTGGGTCCTGGGGGCGCTCCAGCTGAACACGGTGTCTCCCCATCCCTGTCTTCACCTCTTTCTGGGTTTCTGTCACCCTACCCCTCTCTCTGGATCTCTGTCTCCTTCTCTCTGGGCCTCTGTCCCAACCCCCTGGGTCTCTGTCTTCTTCTCTTTGTGTCTCTGTCCCTTTCTCCCTGGGTCTCTGTCTGCTTCTCTGTCCCTGTCCTTGTCTCTGTGTCCCCTCCCATGTGTCCACAGTTCCTTCGGCTCTCTGACCGCACGGATCCAGCTACAGTTTATAATCTGGTCACGCGCACATGGGGCTTCCGGGCCCCGAACCTGGTGGTGTCAGTGTTGGGGGGGTCGGGGGGCCCCATCCTCCAGACGTGGCTGCAGGACCTGCTGCGAAGCGGGCTGGTGCGGGCGGCCCAGAGCACAGGTGACTGAGGGTGGGTGGGGGGTTGTGCCTCCCGGGCTGGGCTGGCTGCTCGTCTCCCCCACTTCTCTGGGATGCTGTCTCCCCTCCATCTCTGTGTATGTCTCACCTCTCTCTCTCCTCCCCTGTGAGTTTCTGGACCTCACCACTACTCTGTCTCTGTGTAGGGGCCTGGATTGTCACCGGGGGACTGCACACCGGCATTGGCCGGCATGTTGGTGTAGCTGTGCGGGACCACCAGACCGCCAGCACAGGGGGCACCAAGGTGGTGGCCATGGGTGTGGCCCCCTGGGGTGTGGTTCGGAATAGAGAGGCCCTCACCAACCCCAAGGTAGGACAGGGTCTTGGAAAAGGAGGGACGGGGCAGAGACTCGGGTCTGAGGCGGGAGAGGCTGAAGTCTGGACTCCTGGGTCTGGGGAGGGCAAGCTGGGAGCCTGGAATTTTGGATCTGAGGGAAGAGGAGGTCAGGGGCCCGGACTCCTACGGCTGAGGGAGGAGGGTCCGTGTCTGTCCCCCAGGGCTCGTTCCCTGCGCATTACCAGTGGCGTGGTAACCCCGAGGATGGGGTCCAATTTCCGCTGGACTACAACTACTCAGCCTTCTTCCTGGTGGACGACGGCACCCACGGCCGCCTGGGTGGTGAGAACCGCTTCCGCCTGCGCTTTGAGTCCTATGTTGCCCAGCAGAAGACGGGCGTGGGCGGTGAGTGGCTTCTTCCATTGGCGACCCAGGGTCCTGAGTTCAGGATCCCCGTGGTCCTGTCAGGTTGAAATTTGGGGTTTGTGACAAGGAGTTTCTTTTCTTTTTTCTTTTTCCCTTTCTCTTTTTTCTTCTCGCTCTCTTTTTTTGAGGAGGAGTTTCTTATGGTCACGTGTCTTCCCCTATCATTGACTGTATTTTTTCTTTTTAATATTTATTTATTTTTTTTTTAATTGTTTATTGAGAGAGAGAGAGAGATACAGAGACAGAGAGAGAACTGAACTGGGGGAGCTCCCAGTTCAGCACATGGTTCCGCACGGGCCGGGGCCGGGATTCGATCCCCGGTCCCCGGCGCTGCAAAGTGAGCGCCTAACCCACTGAGCCATCCCGGCTTCCCCTATTTTTTCTTTTTAAAGATTTATTTTTATTGTTTTTTTGACAGAGAGAGGCAGAGAGAGACAGAGAGGAGGGGGAGGGCCCAGAGCAGTCTCCATAGTTGACATTAGTTCTTCATATAGTTTCACTCCACAGGTGGGCACAGGGCTGCGCAGGGCAGGATCTGGGCCAGGAGCCTCCCACATAGGTCCCAGCAAGAACTGAACTGGGGGCACACCCCAGTTCAGCATGTGGGTCCTCATGGGCCGGAGCCGGGATTTGATCCTTGGTTCCTGGGGCTGCAAAGCGAGCGCTCATCCCAGCTTCCCCTAACTATGTATTAACAACATCTTTTTGTTGAAATCTAACATACTCAAAAGTGGATGACTTGATTTTTTTTACAAATTAATCTTTTTAAAGATTTATTTTTATTGTTTTTGACAGAGAGATACAGTCAGAGACAGAGAGAAGGGGGAGGGCCCAGAGCAGTCTCCATAGTTGCACATCATTGGTTTTTCCACATAGTTTCATTCCACAGGTGGGCGGGGCTGCACAGGGCAGGAACTGGGCTGGGGTCTCGCCCCGGTGAGAACTGAGCTGGGGGCACTCCCCAGTTCAGCATATGGGTCCACACGGGCCAGGGCCGGGATTCGATCCTCGGTCCCTGGGGCTGCAAAGTGAGCGCCTAACCCACTGAGCCATCCTGGCTTCCCCTACAAATTAATCTTGATTATACAACCAGAATATGAGCAGCCCTCACACATCTTCTCCTGGCAGTACCCAAGGGTCACCCGCAACTTGCTCGGAACATCAGAGTAGTTCTGACCATGTTTGTGCTTCCCACAAACAGAATCCTGCCATCTGTACATTTTGGAGCCTGGCTTCTTGTGGTTGACATTATTTCTGTGAGATGCATCCACATCATTGCCCGAGTTGTAGTTTGTAAATAACCCACAAGTCAAAGAAGAAAAACATTAGAAAATATTTTGAACTTAATGGTAATGAATATGTATGACATACAAACACTTTTGAGATGAAATTAATGCAATACTTAGCGAGAAATTCATAGATTTAAATGCTATATCCAATAATAATAATAATAAAGAATAAGAAGAAAGACAGAAAATTAGTGATTTATGTCTCCAGTTAAAAAACAAACTAGAAACAGGAAAGCAAATAAAATCTAGGGAAAATAGAAGCAAGGAAAAAACAAAGACAAAGGCATAGAAGTATGTACAGTGAAGAATATTAACTAAAAAACTGTTTCTTGCAAACATTTACTGTATATAAAAAGTATCCACTTAATTCTTGTTTTTAAAGATGTATTTTATTGTTTTTGACAGAGACAGAGAGAGACAAAGACAGAGAGACAGAAGTGGGAGGGCCCAGAGCAGTCTCCATAGTTGTACATCATCTGTTTTCAACATGGTTTCATTTCAGACAGGTGGGTGGGGTTGCACAGGACAGGAACTGGGTTGGGGGCCTCCGCCATGGAAGGCACACCCTCTTGAGCTGGGGGCCAAACTAGGGGCCTTCTACGTGGGAAGTTCACCCCAGCTCAGCGTGAGCCAGAGCCGGGATTCAATCCTGGGACCCCAGGGCTGCAAAGTGAGCACTTACCCCACTGAGCCATCTCGGCTTTCCCCCACTTAATTCTTAAACTTTACTTAGCTTTTTGGTGACTTTAATTTTATTTTTAAAATGATCACCCAGTAAAACTTAATTTTGGGTGTATCCAATTTTGTGATTATA
This sequence comes from Craseonycteris thonglongyai, assembly GCA_004027555.1. NCBI lineage: Eukaryota > Metazoa > Chordata > Mammalia > Chiroptera > Craseonycteridae > Craseonycteris > Craseonycteris thonglongyai. The sequence continues at coordinate 22,732 of PVKE010008578.1, forward strand.
GAGTCATGTAACCATTTCTACAATCAGGACATAGACCAGTTCTGTTACCATAAAGGCACTCATTCCTTTGTAACTTAACCCCTGGCAACTACTGATCGGTTCACCATCACTGTTGTTTTTTTCTTTCTGGAAGTTTATATAAATGGAATAATATAATACATAACCTTTAAGACTGGCTTCTCCGCTCACTTTGCAGCGCCGGGGACCGAGGATCGAATCCCGGCCCCGGCCCGTGTGGAACCATATGCTGAACTGGGAGCTCCCCCAGTTCAGTTCTCTCTCTGTCTCTGAATCTCTCTCTCTCTCTCTCTGTCCAAAAATAAATATAAATAAATAAAAAATATATTAAAAAAATACTAGCTTCTCACTCAGTCTATTATGACAGCTTTAATATGTGCTCTTTGGAACAAATAAAACCATACAAATGTCTAGACAAAGTTATCCCAACTTTCTAGCTTCAACTCCTCTACTGGAGTAATCACAGTTTTACAGTTTGGAGTTTATCCTTTGATACCTTTTATATGCTTATAAAATTCTGTGCAAGTATATTTCCACCTATGTGGTGTTTCTCTTTCTTTTTTATACTATACCTGTACATATTATAGTTTCTTATGACCATCCCTTTAGGTCCCAACTCCTCTATGTTGCATATTTCTTGGTCGTGGATATACCACCTCTTATTAACATTTTTCTCAATTGATGAATACCAGTATTTGGCATTATAAATATTTTTGTGTGGACATCTAGAATTACATATAGATGTTTTAAATTCTTTTTTTTAAAGATATATTTTGGTGTGTTTTTTTTGTTTGTTTGTTTGTTTTGAGAGAAGGGGGAGGGCCCAGAGCAGTCTCCATAGTTGTACGTCATTAGTTGTGACATGGTTTCATTCTACACAGGTGGATGTGAGGCTGGGTGGGAAGGAGGGGTGGGCGGGCCTCCCACGTGGGAGGCAAGAAACTTTGCTGCCTCAGTGCCATCACAGAGGTTACCAGTTGTGCTGCAGCTCAGCATATGGGTTTGCACTGGCCAGGGCTGAGATTCAAACCGCAGACCTCGCAATTGTGAAGCAAGCGCTCAACCACTGAGCTATCCTGGCATCCCCTTCTTATATGATTTTTAAAAAATTGGTCCTTGATAAATATTTTTATTGTATTTGGATAGTTCTTTCTTTTCCTTATGTCCTTCATTTTCCACTTGAACTTTCATCCTCTCATATCTCCCGGACGGTTAATCAACTACAGGATTGACTCATGCTACAAACACCTGCCTCTTTCAGGAATCCAGGCATTTAGGCCCCCAGCCCCCTCCTTCCCTGGGGAGCTAAGCATAACTGTCTTCAAAATCTGGCCCCTCTCAATGTACTCAAAGACATGACAATTCCCAGAAGCCTCAGGATAGAGGATTAGGCAGAAGCCAACGTTTATCTCAGGGACTCCTGGGAAAGTGTCCCTGGCAAAGGCTGATGGAAGGTGACCAAGCCTCTGGCTCTTCTCTCCTCAGGGACTGGAATTGACATACCTGTCCTCCTTCTCTTAATCGATGGTGATGAGAAGATGTTGAAGGTATAGGGTCCCAGATGCCTGAGTCTAAGGTGGGAGGCGTCTGGGGGCCTGGGCCCTGAGTTTTGGAGGCGGAGTGGGTTGGGGATCTGGACTCCAGGTAAGTGAATACCTGCCTTCCCTGACCTGACTACCCCCCTTTATCTTGCAGCGGATAGAGAATGCCACCCAGGCTCAGCTCCCCTGCCTCCTGGTGGCCGGGTCTGGGGGTGCTGCAGACTGCTTGGCTGAGACCCTGGAAGATACTCTGGCTCCAGGGAGTGGAGGGGGCAGGCGAGGTGAAGCCCGAGATCGGATTAGGCGTTTCTTCCCCAAAGGGGACCCTGAGGTCCTGCAAGCCCAGGTATGACATTGAGAGCCCAACTCTGGATCCTGAGATGGAAGGGAACTGGGGACCTGGGCTCTTGGGTCTTGAAAGAAGAGGGTGATTGCTGAGTGCTTGGAGTCCTGGATCCAAGGGAAGAGGGTAATGGGGCCTAGACTCGTGGATTTGAGTGGGGAGGGGCTGGAAGTCTGGGATTCTGGGTCTGAGGGAGGAGGGGCTGGAAGTCTGGGCTCCTGGGTCTGAGGGAGGAGGGGATGGGGGCCTGGACTCCCGGGTCTGAGGGAGGAGGGGCCGGGGGCCTGGGCTCCCGGATCTGAGGGGGGAGGGGCTGGGGGCCTGGACTCCCGGGTCTGAGGGGGGAGGGGCCGGGGGCCTGGACTCCCGGGTCTGAGGGGGGAGGGGCCGGGGGCCTGGACCCCTGGGTCTGAGGGAGGAGGGGCCGTAGGACTGGACTCCTGGGTCTGAGAGTAGAGGGTGCTGAGCACCTAGACTACTACTACATTTGAAAGGCCTGCTGTGTCTCTGTGGACAAGGCCCAGGTGGAGTTGGGCTGGGGATGTAGAATTTGGTATTCTGCAGGTGGAGAGGATCATGACCCGGAAGGACCTGCTGACAGTCTATTCATCTGAGGATGGCCCTGAAGAATTTGAGACCATCGTTTTGAGAGCCCTTGTCAAAGGTAAGACTTAGACCCCCAAATTCCCCCTTCCCTACACTGAACTTTGGACACCTTTCCTGGCCTGGACACTTTATCTATCCTCTCTAGTCTAAGATTGTCCTTCTTTTTATCTTTTTATTTTTATCATTCTCCTTTGCAGTGTTTCTTGGGGTTTTGCATGGTGCGTTTTGCAAAATACTTTCATTATGTTTCAGCATTATTTCTGTTGGATCCATTCATCCATCCTTTCCTTCTTTATCCATCCATCTATCCATTCATCCATCCACCCATTGATTTTACCATTTATCCCTTACTACATTCATTCTTGATTCTTCCATCTATTCAATTATCCATCCATCTTGCCATCCACTCATCCTTTTACCTATCTATTCACTCATCCATTGATAATTCCATGCACTCATCATTCTTCCATCCATCCATCTTTTCATTCATCATCTATCTTTTCATTCATCATCTATCTATCCATCCACTCATGCTTTCTTCCTCTTCTACATGCCTCCAATATGTTTTAAGCACTGAGGGATGAGAGAGTCAAAGATGAACCAGAGTGCTGTCTCCCAGGGAGGAACTCCTGATATTTCTCTAGAAGAATAAATGATAAACAAACAATCAAACAAAACCCATGGTAGGGAGGGTGCTAGTTTATTCATTCAACAAACATCCTAGGCTCCAGAGATTAAAGCAGATCCATTTCCTGCTCTCAAGGATCCCAGATCCGACCAGGGTTGTTTGGACACAATCTTAAGTAAAATTTAAGACAAAAGCTTATGGGAGGAACTGATGTCAGTGTGGGGAGAAAATTCAAAGAAATGATATTTAAATTGGGCCTTGAAGAGCTGGTAGAATTTGGATTTAGTAAGATGGGGAGGTGGGATAAATAAATGGTAACAAGACTTTCCATGGCTCTGCGGGGATGCAGGTAGGAAGCATCATTTTTGGTGTTAGGAGAGTTTTATAAGGAAACACCCACATAGATAAAAAAAACTTCCAAGAGGCATAGTATCCATTTATAATGTATTATGCATCCTCAGCTCCAGGGCCCCACCCCAATTGTATCCACCATGTTCTGTGAAGGCAGAAAGAGCAGTTACTTCTGACTTTGGAGTCACATAAAGCTGTATTTGACTACCAGCTTGGCCCCTTCCTTCCTACATGATCTTGAGAAAGAGAATTCCCTTCTCTGTGTTTTAGTTTCTTTCTCTGAAAAATGAAGGAGTGTTGTGAGCATCCGAAGCAGCTCCTGAGCAGTGCCTCATCCCTGGGTAGGGGGCCCAATAGAGAGGAGCTCTTATTAATGTAGTTATATTTCCTATGGGACACATTCTTAAGTGGAGGATGACAGTGGGCACATCTGAGTTATTTTACAGAAGATAACATATGAGCTTGTTGGGAGAAAACAGCAGCTCTGGAAGATGTGGTTTGAGGGGGTGGTGTTCTAAGTCCGTTGCCTGCAGAAGTGGAAGTGATCACCCTGCTGGGGAAACTGGAGCAGGCTGGCTGGCTTGCTGATAGCAACATTGAATGGATGAGGTTTCAGCAGCTGAGGAAGGAAGGGGGAGGAGACTGAAGGCTCTGTAAGAGTCTAGTATAAGCCAGGCACTGTGCTGAGCAGTCGGCATACATTTTTGCCCTTGATCCTCTATCCCTTCCTGCAAGGATTGTCTCTCCATTTTGCAGATGGAGAAATTGAGGTTCAAAGAGGGGGGAAGTGACTTATCCACGTTAACAAGGTCAACCTTTCTCCACCCCCCTCCCGCCCCCCTAGTATCCATGTTCTCTTTCTCCCTCTCACAGCTTTGAGATATAATTGAGGTATAACGTTGTGTAAGTTTAAGGTTTGTTTGTTTTTGTTCTTTTTAATATTTATTTATTTATTTATTTATTTTTGACAGGGAGAGAGAGAGATACAGAGACAGAGACACAGAGAGAACTGAACTGGGGGAGCTCCCGGTTCAGCATATGGTTCCGCACGGGCCGGGGCCGGGATTCGATCCCCGGTCCCCAGCGCTGCAAAGTGAGCGCTTAACCCACTGAGCCATCCCGGCTTCCCCAAGTTTAAGGTTTATAACATAATTTTGTACACCTATATGCTGCAACACGATTAACACAGTAAGATTAGTTAATACATTCATCACCTCAAGTAATTACCACGATTTTTTTTTGTGGTGAAAACATTTAAGATCTATTCTCTAAGCACTTTCAAGCATGTAATAAAATATTAACTATGGTCACCATGCTGTACATTAGATCCCCAGAATTGATTCCTCTTATAACTGGAAGTGTATACCCTTTGACCACCATCTTCCCATTTCCCCCACACCCCACTGCTCATGTACTTAATCACTATTATAACCTGCTGATGAGCCAATTAAAAAATTTCCCATTTTTGTTAATAATACAATAACTTTGGATGAATGGGACCTTTGGTCTCTTTTAATCTGAGAGACACACTGGCAAGCAGGCTTTTCAATAAAGAACAGAGGAGAGTCCTAGAAATTTACCATAGATGATTTCAGCTCATATTCTCCCAGTGGGCTGGAGGGTGTCCTGGGGCCACTTCTTTCTTTTTCCTTTTTTTTTTTTTTAATATATTTTTATTTATTTATTTTTATTTTTGACAGAGAGAGAGATACAGAGACAGAGAGAGAACTGAACTGGGGGAGCTCCCAGTTCAGCATATGGTTCCGCACGGGCCAGGGGATCAGGATTCAATCCCCGGTCCCCAGTGCTGTAAAGTGAGCACTTAACCCACTGAGCCATCCCGGCTTCCCCATTTTTCTTTTTTTTTTTTAAGATTTATTTTATTGTTTGAGAGAAAGTGAGAGAGACAGAGAGAAGGGGGAGGGCCTAGAGCAATTTCCGTAGTTGTACATCATTAGTTGGGACAGTTTCATTCCACACAGGTGGATGTGGGGCCACATGGAGCAGGAAGGAACTGGGGGCCTCCTGCATGGGAGGCAAAATCTTCACCACCATCTCAGCATATGGGTTTGCATGGACCGAGGACGCCTGGGGCCATTTCTATTCCCTTGATTTTCTACTGAAAAGGAGTGCGGGGCAGCAAGGGTTCCACATTGTCAACCTAGGCTACACCAGTGGCAGGAATTCGTATCTGCTGCATGCCACAGCCACCATCCTTTCTGGAGGGGATTTGTGGCTGTTGCCAGGACCTGTTTCAAGCCATGGTGGCGATAAGCCTTGGGGGACCCAAGGCTGCAGATTTCTTGAACATTAATTCAGGTCTGTCTGACTCTCAAGCCCACTGCATGGGGTGTGTTTGGGGGAGAGGTAAAAGACCCACTTGGGGGAAGCTGGGATGGCTCAGCGGGTTAAGTGCTCACTTTGCAGCCCCAGGGTCCGAGGATCGAGTCCTGGCCCGTATGGACCCATATGCTGAATTGGGGTGTGCTTCCCATGCGGGAGGCCCCCAGTTCGATTATTGACCGCTGGTATGGCCCCTGGCTGGAGGGGGCATGCCTCCCATCCAGGAAGTCCCCAGCCCAGTTCCTACCACGTGTAGCCCCTGCCTACCTGTGTGGAATGAAACCATGTTGAAAGCTGATGATGTGTAACTATGGAGACTTCTGGGCCCTCCCCCTTCTCTCTGTCTCTCTCTGTCTCTGTCAAAAACAACAAAAATAAATCTTAAAGAAAACACCAATAAAATAAATCTTAAAAAATAAAAAAGACCCACTTGGATGTCAGGAAGCACATGGCATGAAGGGAATGTTGGAGACAAAGTTGATGAGGTGGGCAGGGCAGACCGCCCAGGACCTTAACTGAGACCTTGTCCTGAGAGGCATGGGAGGGCCAAGGTCAGTTCTGCGTAGAGAAGGACCGTCTGGGATCAGGTGGGGGCCGACTAGAGAGGAGATGAGAGACTGTGAGGAACAGGAAGAGACTGCAGTGCTGCTGCTGGACAGGATAGAGCTGGGGCGTGAGGACAGGAAGTGGGGGAGGGAGAATCAGGGGGCTGAAGAGAAGGGGCTTGGGACCGGTGAGCTGTGAGATGTGAAGGGAGGAACAAGGACAAGACCTGCCTCGTTGACTGGATGGACAAAGGCTGTGTTCCTGAGATAGAAGACCCAGGGGAAGATCAATTTTGGGAAAGACCCTGAGCTCAATATGGGACATGGTGCACACTGAGGAGGTCCATGTAATAAATGGTGACATGTTAAGGCAACACATAATGCACAATATTATGAATCTTTTTTTTTTTTTTTTTGCTTCTCTTGAAACTCTGAGGAAAGTAGGGGAGATTCATAGACTCTTAGAAAATCTCACTCTGAATTTGCTTCTGGGGTTTGAAAAGAATTAAAAGCCATGTGGTCCTAGGCAGTTTACTACTTCTCTCTGGGCCTGTGTTTTCTCAACTCTCAACCTTAGAGGTTATGCTGGTCAAGTTGTAGATTCCTCCCAGTTTGGAACTTCCTGTGGTTATTATTGATAGCAATACTCCAAATTTGGTACCATTTTATTCCTATTTAATAGATGAGGAAACTGAGGCTCCCGAGGTTCAGTGGCCTGCCTGAACTCATTCAATTGGTATTGGTGGAACAGGGAGGGATTGGAATGGCCTCAGAGCCCATTGCTCTTGTTCACTCCACTAGATTACCAAGTTCCACAATACCAATTTTTTGAACAACGAAAATGAGATGAAAGTTCTTCCTTTGCTTTGGAGATAGATGTGGTACAAGTGGAGACACAAGGAAAAACTGTTATAACTCAGAGGCACAAGCTCCCTGAGACCCAGCAGTGTCTAGACTTGGCTTTACTTCTTAGATCCAATGCATGCTTCAGACGTCTCAGGCCCCTGTTGAGGGCACATGCTTTGCATCCATTCTATTGTTGGATCCCAGTTTGTTTGTTTGTTTTTTAATAAAGATGTTATTTTATTGTTTTTGAGAGGAGAGAAAGAGAGAGAGAGAAAGAGAGAGAGAGAAGAGGGGAGGGCCCAGAGCAGTCTCCATAGTTGTACATCATTAGTTGTGACATAGTTTCATTCCACACAGGTGAATGTGGGCCTCTTGGGGCAGGAACCGAACCAGGGGCTCCTGCATGGGAGGCCAGAACCTTAGAAGTGAGCCATCCCAGTGGTTACCAGTTGCACTGCAGTTCAGCATATAGGGTTGCATGGGCTGGAGGCAGGAACCAAACCCCGGGCCTCATGATTGTGAGGCAAGTGCTCAACCACTGAGCTATCTCAGCATCCCCCTGGATCCCAGTTTTGAAGGCCTCTTGATTTTCCTTGCTCGTTTTAAAGACATCCAGGGGATTCCAGACTCCTTCTAATGTTTGTATTTTTTCCAACTTCATTTTCTGCTACTGTCCCCTCTTCTCACACATACCCCAGGTTTCAGGAAATCAGAGTGATTCACGTTTACAATCATCCTGTTTTCTTGCACCCAGGCATTTGCTGAAGCTTCTGCTGCTTCGAATGTTCTTTTGTCACCTTTGATGCACACTTCCAAACCCTTTGAAAAACCCCACCTCAACACCCATCCTGTAAGAGGCTTCCTTGCATCACTCAAACCTCTGTGATTGTATCCTCCCTTGGGCCCTAATCACATTCTCAAACCACCTTGAGGGCACTGATCACTGAGGGTAGGTGTGTGATTCTGGGACACATTTTCCTGGAATGAGCCCTTCAGGGCAGGGATTGTATTCAGTTTTTCCAACCCTCCCACTGCTTGGTCTGTAACCTACCCTCAGTAAATGTTGAATGAATGAATGATTACCTTTTCTTCTTCTTGGGGGCTCTAAATCACTGGTTTGCACTCTGTCCCTGAGTTGAATGACCTTATGCTTTTTTAAAGATTTATTTTGATTATTTTTGACAGAGAGAGAGAGATACAGAGACAGTGAGAAGGGGGAGGGCCCAGAACAGTCTCCATAGTTGCACATCATCGGCTTTTCCACATAGTTTCATTCCACAGGTGGGCGCAGGGCTGCACAGGTCATGAACTGGGCCGGGGTCTCACCCTGGTGAGAACTGAACTGGGGGCACTCCCCAGTTCAGCATATGGGTCCACAAGGGGTGGGGCCGGTATTCGCTCCTCGGTCCCCAGGGCTGCAAAGTGAGCGCTTAACCCACTGAGCCATCCCAGCTTCCCCAACCTTATGCTTTTAATAGGCTGATTTCTTCAAGACCCTAGACTTTGCCCAACACCTTTATATGGGGTTTAAGTGTCAGGCATCTCACACAGAAGCAAAATGGACATTGAACTGTTATTCTCAGCCTGCCCCTGATTCTTGCCCTCTCCCCCTCACCCTTGCAGCCTGTGGGAGCTCTGAGGCCTCAGCGTACCTGGATGAGTTGCGTTTGGCTGTGGCTTGGAACCGTGTGGACATTGCCCAGAGTGAACTCTTCCGGGGTGACATCCAATGGCGGGTGAGGGGTTGGGACCTGGAGGTTGTGGATCTTGACAAGGGAGATGCACATTTGGCCCTCTCTTCCATTATGGCCTGTCCAACCGTCTCTGATTGTCCATCTGTCCCCATCTTATTCCCTCTTTCCCCATCCATCCATCACACAGCTCTGTATCCCCATCTCTTGTTTTTAACCTCTGACTTCACCTGCCCTTTTGTCTGTCTCTGTGCTCATCTCTTCCCCCCATCCACCCCACCCCTGCCAGTCCGTCCACCTGGAGGCCTCCCTCATGGACGCCCTCCTGAATGACCGGCCAGAGTTCGTTCGCTTGCTCATCTCCCGTGGACTCAGCCTGAGCCACTTCTTGACCCCGAAGCGCCTGGCCCAGCTCTACAGCGCAGCGCCCCCCAATTCGCTCATCCGCAGTCTTCTGGACCACGCATCCCAGGGCTCCGGCACAAAAAGCCCCGCCCTTAAACCCTCTGCAGAGCCCTGCCCCCCTGACGTGGGGCAGGTGCTTCTGATGCTGCTGGGGGAGGTGTGCGCACCGAGGTACCGTGTCTGGGCCAGCGGGGATTCCCACCACGACCACGGCTGCCGGGAGAACGTAAGGACTGGGCGAGGCTGGGTGGGGAAGACTCAGAATGACCTGGGGGCGGGTTGAAGTCAGGAGGGGCCTGGCCAGATAACAGGGAGTGTGACTGAACTGGGGTGGGGCTATTTATTGGGGCAGAGACAGGCGAGAGCCAGGGGTGGGTCCAGTCCTCACCACGCCTCCCTTGCCTGTAGACACGTTTGCTCAGGGCCACCTCTGAACTGATGCTGGATGCTGTCCTCGGGCAGACCCCCTGGAGTGACCTGTTCCTCTGGGCACTGCTACTGAACAGGGCTCAGATGGCCCTGTACTTCTGGGAGATAGTGAGTTCTGACTTCATTTCTGATTCTACTCTCTTACATTCCTGTCCTTTACTTCTACGGACTCCAGTGTCCCCGCAATATGATTCCCTGACCTCTGATATCACCCTGACCCCCATTTCCTCTTCCACTCCTGATATATGACTCCAGCTGCTGCTGCGTTCTTTGCTTTTTCCATATCATGCCTTTCTTGTAACCTGCCTTTTCCATTAACAATATATATTGGGCATTTCCCCTTGTTCATACATATGAATCAACCTTCTTTCAAAATGATTGCCTGTATGAGGAAATTAGATGTTTTCCTATAGCCGATGGAGAGTCATTTAAATACTGGTACCCTTACAATTTAGATACATCGTTGTAGCTGCAGTGTAGAAGGGGACAAAATGAGAGGCCAAGGAAGTCGCGTAAGAAGGTGAAGATGGGGTCTTCCAAGCTGCCAAGATGAGGGCCTAGACAGCAGGTGGGATAGAGGTGTGTGAGAAGTTTGTGTGCAAAATTTTAAAAAGTTGTGGGATTCAAATAGGATCTAAAATAGAGTTTATTTTTTATGCCATAGAAATATCTTGAAAGGATTTCGTAAGCCTTGTGTTGTTTTCAGCCTGTCAGGTCATGGGTTAAATATAGACTTTTTTTCATAGAGATAAAATTCACATCACATAAAACGTACCATTTAAATAATTTAAAATTGTACGATTCAGTAGCCCGGAGTACACTCACAGTGTTGTGCAGCCACCATCTCTATCAAGTTGCAGAGCATTTTCATAACTTCAAAAGGAAATCCTGGGGGATGCAGGGATAGCTCAACAGGTTGAGCGCTTGCCTGGCAATCATGAGGTCCAGGAATCAAATCCCAGCCCTGGCCTGTGCAAATCCATGTGCTGAACTGCAATGTACAACTGGTAACCGCTGAGATGGTGGCAGAAGGTCCCGTCAGCCCCACGTCCACCTGTATGGAATGAAACTATGTTACAACTAATGATGTACAACTATGGAGACTGTTCTGGGCCTTCCCCTTTCTCTCTCTCTCTCTCACCTTCTCTCAAACAATAAAATAAATCTTTAAAAAAAGGAAACCTTGTCTTTGCCAAGCAGTCCCTTCCCTTCCCTCTTCCCCCAAGACCCTGGTAACCACCAATCTGCTTCTTATCTCTATGGATTTGCCTATTCTGGATATTTTATATAAATGGAATCATATAATATGTGCCTTTGTCATTTGATTTTTTCACTTAGCATAGTGTTTTCATAGTTCATAATGTAGTATGTATCAGAATTTCCTTTTTAAGGCTGAGTAATATTCTATTGTATAGTGTGCTACATTTTGTGCCACTCATTCATCTGTTGATGGACACATGGGCTGTTTTGACTTTTTGGATATTGTTACTAATACTGTCATGAGCATTAGCATCCAAATATTTGTTTTAGTCCCTGCTTTCAATTGTTTTGAATACGTACCTAGGAGTAAAATTGCTGAATCATATGGTAATTCTAGGTGTAATTTTTTTTTTGGAGAACTGCCATATTGTTCTTTTTAATTATTTTTTATTTTTTAAAGATTTATTTTATTGCTTGAGAGAAGGAGAGAGAGAGAGAGAGAGCACGAGAAAGAGAGAGAGAGAAAGGGGGATGGCCCAGAGCAGTCTCCATAGTTGTACATCATTAGTTGTGACATGGTTTCACTTGACACAGGTGGATGTGGGGCTGTGCGGGGCGGGAACCGAACAGGGGACCTCCTGCATGGGAGTCAAGAACCTTTGCGGCAGTTCAGCAGTTCAGCATATGGGTTTGTATGGGCCAGGGCCAGGATTTGATCCCTAGACCTCATGGTTACAAGGCAAGTGCTCAACCTGCTGAACTACCCGAGCATCCCATTTATTTGCCTACTTTTCATAATTTCTCTCTGTATATTCATATTCTCTTATTTGGTGAGACATCATTCTCTTGGCTTCCTTTAGTTCTTTGTCCATAATTCCCTGTAACTTTTGGAGCATATTTAAGACAGATTATCTAAAGTCTTTGTCTAGTAAATCCAGTGTCTGAGCTTTCTCAGGAACAGTGTCTATTACTTTCATTTTTCTTGTGAATGGACCATACTTACTTTTTCTTTGCATGTCTCATGACTTCTTGTTGTAAAATGGACATTTTTAATATACTTTGGAGATAAGCTTACCCCCTCCCTCCAGGGTTTATTTTGGTTTCTTGTGGCTTGTTGTTGTTTTAGTTACTTTTATTTTTTTTTTAAGGTTTGTTTTTATTATTTTTGATAGAGAGATGGAGGCAGAGAAAGACAGAGAGAAGTCAGTGTGTGGCCCAGAGCAGTCTCCATAGCTGCACCTCATTAGTTTTTTGACATAGTTTCATTGCACACAGGCGAGTGCAGAGCCACGCAGGGCAGGAACCGGGCCTGGGGCCTTGCACATGGGAGGCATGCCCCCGCGAGCTGAGGGCTGAACCGGGGTCCTCCTACATGGAACCTCACCTCAGGAGGAACCAAACTGGGGGCCCACCCACATGGGAAGCACATCACAGTTCAGCATATGGGTCTGCACGGGCCAGGGCCAGGACCGGGACTCAATCCTTGGACCCCAGGGCTGCAAAGTGAGTGCTCAACCTGCTGAGCCATCCCAGCTTCCCTAGTTACGTTTCTATGTTTTTTATTTTAAGATTTATTTTACTGTTTTTGACAGAGACAGAGACAGAGGCAGAGAGAGACAGACAGAAGGGGGAGGGCCCAGAGCAGTCTCCATAGTAGTACTCACCAGTTTTCAACATGGTTTCCTTCCACACAGGTGGGCGGGGGCCGCGCAGGGCAGGAAAAGGGCTGGGGGCCTCCTGTATGGAAAGCACATCCCCTGGAACCAGGGGCCCACCAGGGAGCAAGAACTGAACTGGGGGCCTCCCGCATGGGAAGCACACCCCAGTTCATCTCTGAACCACCTGACTTCTGACATTTTCACCTGATGTCTAGTTTCTTCCAGATCCATCTACAAACATTGCTTTATCTTTGGCCTCTGTTGACCCTGGTTAATTTCTGACCCCTGGCTATGACCCTTTCCTTAATCACAGGCTTTCCCCACTCCCCCACTTCTGTGAACCTCACTCCGTAATATGATCCTATCCGTGACAGCTCTTTCTGTCTCTCTAGGGCTCCAATGCGGTGGCCTCAGCTCTTGGGGCCTGTTTGCTGCTCCGAGTGCTGGCGCGCCTGGAGTCTGAGGCTGAGGAGTCAGCGCGGAGGAAGGACCTGGCAGCCAAGTTTGAGGGGCTGGGTGTTGGTGCGTGGGGTGTGGCTGCCTGGGGGCAGGGACAGGGGCCTGCCATGAAGTGGGTGTGAGCATCTCCCTGCTCCTCTCATAACCTTGCCCCTTCTCTTTCCATCCCCTCATTTCTCCCCTCACACCGTCTCCCTACTCATTTCTCCACCTCTTACATAAATCCTCTTCCCCCAGACCTCTTTGGTGAATGCTATCGAAACAGCGAGGACCGGGCTGCTCGCCTACTCCTCCGACGCTGCCCATTTTGGGGGGATGCCACCTGCCTCCAGCTTGCCATGCAGGCTGATGCCCGCGCCTTCTTTGCCCAGGATGGGGTCCAGGTGAGCACCGGAGTCACCAACATTCAAAACAGTCCCCACAGGACTCGAATGGAGGATAAGCCCCTGCCATGTGGGCGGCGGTCTTGACCAGCCCCTCCCCCTGGAGACGACCCCTCCTCCAGACCCTCTCAGCCCTCTCCCAGAGAAGCTGCTCTTCCCATCAGAAGCCCCTCCCCCTGGAGAAGACCCCTCCTCCAGAACCTCTCAGCCCTCTCCCGGAGAAGCTGCTCTTCCCAGCAGAAGCCCCTCCCCCTGCCACAGGAAATCCCACCTTCCTAAAAAACTCCACTCCAGATATAGGAGTTCCTGATGACTCTTGTAGGAAGTCCCAACTCTCACCCATAGACAATCCTTCCCACTTCCTTAAGAGGTCCCCAGTTCCAGGTCTCAACAATTAGAATGACTTCACCAGACAATTACCTAGTGTTCTGGACATCAACAAACTCTGGTATAGGAAATCCACCCTTCCTGAAGGAATTCCTCTCCTTTGGGAGTCCTGCTTGCCCCCATAGTCTCTCACATTCTGCCCACCTGACATTTGTAATTTTCCCAGTATCTGGCATCTAAATCTCTGACAGGGCGCAGAGAGCTCCACCCACAGTTCAGGAAGTTCTGCCAACCCAACAGGAAGGCCAGCTTACCCCTACAGGAAGTCCTGTCTTCAGCTGTTGGGAACTATTTAATTGTCATTTCAAATAATTACCCAGAGTTCTTTGCTTTGAATAGTGGTTAAACTCGTGCATTCCACTTTGTACCCCTTCCTTAACCTCCCTGTGACCCATGTGTGAAAAGAGAAAAATACTAGTACCTGTCTTCCTAGGCACATGGGGAGGGTTAGGTAAACTAATACGTGAAATGCTTCAAAGCTCAGCCCAGTGTCTGGCATGTTGTGTTAATAAATGTTGGCTGTTCAATTCTATGAGCTAAAACTTGGGATGGGTGGTCCTCACTGTTGACCACCTTCCCCTGCCTCATAGTTATGGTCCCCACTTTGTTTTGTGCTCTGGAGCTGCCTGGGGTCTTCGGGAGGGGGCTTGGGGAAAAATTCAGGCTCCTGATCCTCTCCACACCCCACAGTCTTTGCTGACGCAGAAGTGGTGGGGGGAGATGGACAGCACCACCCCCATCTGGGCCCTGGTTCTCGCCTTCTTTTGCCCCCCACTCATCTACACCAACCTCATCACCTTCAGGTCAGTTCCTGCAGTTACGCTGGCAGGAGAGGGGTGCTCGTTCTCCTCTCTCTTGCTCACTTCTAGCCACCTTCCTACTCAGTCTGTCCAGGGTTTCCCCCTTTGTTCACTCACTTTCCCTCCCCAGACTGAGGGCATGTTCCGGGAGGTCAGCTTTTGGGAGGGGTTCTCTATATCTATAGGACCAATTCCTCTGCCCTCTGGCATGACTCTGGGGGTAGGTCCCTTTGGGGTGACTCTAGGGAGGCACCTCTCTGTCTCCCTGTCATGTTTCTGAGTGAAAAAGTTGGATATCCCTGGAGAATCCTGCTCTCACGCTCTCTTCCCCTTATTTCTCACTCTGCGCTTCTCTCCCTGCCAGGAAGTCAGAGGAGGAGTCCACACAGAAGGACCTGGCATTTGACATGGACAGGGACCTCAACGGGGAAGGGCCTGTCAGGTGAGTGAAGCACCAGCCCCACATGGTGGGCATCACTGTTAGCGGCAGGAGCACCAGATACTGGGAGCAAGGCCAGAGGGGAGAAGTGGAGCTTCAGGAGCTAGTGATTTCATGCATCCACTGCAGATTTTGAAGAAGTTTCCCAAATGGCAACCTCAAGACTCTGTTTGAGGTTTGGTTCTGCCACCAAGCAGTTCCTCACTGGAAATCAGTTTGCTTCATGCTACGTGTACTTGCATCTTGACACAGCAAATGGAATTGGGTGGATTTGGTTCATTTAGGGATCCTTCAACTATTTTTTTTTTCTTACTCCCTGGCCTTTGCTCCTTAGCTCTGTGCCATGATACCCATGAAAGGTATTTTCAAAATCAGGCCTAAGCAAATGAAATTGAATATTATCAAGCTTCTGATAATTCTGCAGTATGGAGGTGCTGAGGGACTTGGTTCTAAGTCAAGCAGTCCTGGATTCAGATCCTAAATTTGACTTTGAAAGTGACTTCGGGGCATTCTACTTTCGGGTGTCCCCTCTCATTTCGAGAGCTTTCCTCCTTTCCAATAAACTTCTGCTTAACCTTTAAAAAAATAAAAAGACAGTGACTTCACCTTTGAGCCCCAGCTTTCTTTTCTAAACAGAAGGTACATAGAAAGTTGTCCCTGTGTTAAGTCAGGTTAGGTTGAGTAATGCTGTAATAAAACATCCGGCAACAGGGAAGGTTTGGTTCTCACTCACACTCTGTGGTTTGGCTAAGGCTCTGCTCCATGTGGTCTCCACTGTGGGAAGAGTGGTTTGAGCTGAGCTGTTGCTGGCCTCATAGTGAAGGGAAAAGAGACATGGTTAACCAGGTACTGGCTCTTAAAGCCTCCACGTGGAAGTGACAGGTGTCATTTATACCTACATTTTATTGGCAAGAGCAAGTTATACAGTGACTCTGTAGCTCCTAATTATTCCACTGGGAGAAAACCAAAGTATTTGGTGAATAGTAAGTAATACGATGTACCACAATGCCTGATGTAACAGTTGAGAGGATTCATGGAGATAATGTCTATAAAATGCATAGCATAGTGCCTGGCACATAGTAAGAGCTCAATTAATGGGGATTATTATTATGATTGCTATTATGAACACATCTATGACTTATTTAGTTGAATGGAGTGTGTGTGTTTGCGTGGGTCTAAATCTGTGGTTATAGAGAAATGAGGAAGAGGCCTACATTTATACCCATCTTTGCAGCTCTCATCTCTACTTTAGCCACATAAACAGGGAAAGGGAGGGGCCTTTCCCACCAATATTCTAGAAATAATATTTTCTGGTAACTGTTAGGAATATGATCAGACTGCCAGAAGTCTGCAAAACCTACTATGTAACATGTGACACAAGTCAAATTTAAATACAGTAGACTCTCAGTTGACTGGCACCCATAGGAACTGGTAGATGCCAGATAAATGTAAGTAGACTCTGTTAACCAGACTCAAGCAACTGGCAAATTTTGAGTCCCAGCCCCAGCCCATGTGGACCCATATACTGAACTGGGGTGTGCTTCCCACGTGCGAGTCCCCTGGCTCGAGGGGGTGGGCCTCCCACGCAGGAGGCCCTGGCCGGTTCCTGCCCTGCATGGCCCCACGCCTGCCTATGTGGAATGATATCATGTCAAAAATTGATAACATGCAACTATGGAGACTGCTCTGGGCCCTCCCCCTTCTCTTTCTGTCCCTCTCTGTCTCTCTCTCTCTCTGTCAAAAACAATAAAATAAATCTTTAAAAACAAAATTCAGAAGCCAAATATGGCTGTGTGGTCAGTTATCAGATATGGGGAAGGAAGAGTTAAGAAAACTGGCAGGATAATCTGATCTCAGAATCTGTGAGTCAGAGAATAATATCCTGGGCCTGAGGTATCAAACCTGGGGAGCCAAGGTCATGAAAGTGAGTGGGTCAGACATCACATTTGAAGGTCTAAGGACAGGTAGATGGTCCAAGGTCATGAAGGTGAAAGAAGAGGGACTAGGAGTCAAAAGCCAGGTCAGGGTCAGAAGTCAGTTCAGGGGCCAGAGGTCAGAAGGGTGGAGGAAGTCAGAGGTGGAAGGTCAGCAGTCTTGATGGTAGAAGATTTTAGAAGTCAGTGGTTCAATACAGGGGTCAATAGTCATGGAGATGATGAAACTCAGACTTAATTTCAGGTCAGGCAGGGTCAGAGGTCGTGAAGGTGGAGATTATGTGAAAGGTTAGAGGTCTTGATAGTGGTGAAGGTCAGATTCAGAGGTCATGTTGAACCTTTCCTCCCTTTTCTCCTCCAGGCCAGCAGACCCCCCTGAGAAGATGCCCTTGGGGGTGAGGAGTCAGCCCAGTCGTGGGGGGTGTTCTCCACGCCTGCGCCGCTGGCCCCAGTTCTGGGGGGCGCCAGTGACGGCCTTCATGGGCAATGTGGTCAGCTACCTCCTCTTCCTGCTGCTCTTCGCTCGGGTGCTGCTCATCGACTTCCAGCCCACGTCGCCTGGTAGCCTGGAGCTGCTGCTGTACTTCTGGGCCTTCACCCTACTCTGTGAGGAGTTCCGCCAGAGCCTGGGGGGCGGCTGGGGCAGCCTAGCCACTGGGGGGCCTGGGCCACCCCCCTGCCAGGCCCCACTGCGCCGCCGGCTGCACCTCTACCTCACAGACACCTGGAACCAGTGTGACCTAGTAGCCCTCGCCTGCTTCCTCCTGGGCGTGGGCTGCAGGTGAGTGCCCCTGTGGCTTTTAAACCCTTGGCCCCATAGCAGCTAACACCAAATTCGCTCATTCTTAAGAAACAAACGGGAAAGCCGGGATGGCTCAGCAGGTTACGAGCTTGCTTTGCAGCCCTGGGGACTGAGGATCGAATCCCGGCTCTGGCCCATGTGGACCCATATGCTGAACTGGGGTGTGCTTCCCATGCGGGAGACCCCTGGCCCAGGTCCTGCCCTGCTTGACCCCTGCCCACCTGTGCGGAACGAAACCATGTTGAAAACTGATGAAGTTCAACTATGGAGACTGCTCTGGGCCCTCCCCCTTCTCTCTGTCTCTGTTTCTGTCTCTGTCAAAAACCAATAAAATTAAT
The DNA here is from genome assembly GCA_004027555.1 of Craseonycteris thonglongyai. Lineage (NCBI taxonomy): Eukaryota > Metazoa > Chordata > Mammalia > Chiroptera > Craseonycteridae > Craseonycteris > Craseonycteris thonglongyai. Next base: position 40,878 of record PVKE010008578.1, read on the forward strand.
CTTAAAAAAAACAAACAAAAAACAATCAAACAAAAACCGCTTCTTGATTGAAAGTCTGTCATAAAGATGGTCTAGAAGCAATTTGCTCACACATGGATATCTGGCTTCAGGGATGATAGGATTCAGGCAAGAACCCCACCACCTCTGCTACTGTTTATTCTGGATCTGGAGGCTAGTGAATGTTTCTCTGAGTCCCCACACCTGGCCCTTTTCAGCATCACTCTCCTGGCTAAGCTTAGTATCTTCCCCCAACACCAGCCCAACTACTGGGTGGCTCCCCTTACAACCTCGCTCCTTCTTCCACAGTCTGAAGTCTCAGGTCTTGTCCTCCCACCCTCTGACCCTGTTCCATCCTCCTCTCCATCTGCACTAACTCCTCATCCACCTGGACCCTCACCCCAGCCTTCTGGACTCCAAGCTCTTTTCTCCAGTTCACCCCACAAGGGTCTTCTACACTCAGATCTGACAGGCCCCTCCCTTCCCCAGCACCCTGGACAGAGCCCAAGTCCCTTGGACCTGGCTTTGGGGCCCTGCCTGGTTTAGGCCCACCCTTCTCTGCAGGGCTGTCTCCCAATTTCTTTCTCAGTTTTTCATCTACACTGAGGCCTCTCTGAAAGCTACTTGCAGTTTCTTCATCATGGGGGCTTTGACCTTGGTCCTAGATAGTTTGAATCTGCATCATTATAAATTTGTAATCAGAATTTTACTAGTACTGACAAATCTTTTATTTTAAGATTTATTTTATTGTTTGAGAGAAGGTGAGGTGGGGAGGGCCCAGAGCAGTTTTCATAGTTGTACATCGTAAGTTGTGACATGATTTCATTCCACACAGGTGGCTGTGGGGCTGTACAGGGTGGGAACTGAACTGGGGGCCTCCTGCGTGGGATTTCCAGTTGTGCCACACACAGTTCAGCATGTGGGTTTGCACGGGCCAACACCAAGATTTGATCCCCAGACCTCGTGGTTGGTTGCAAAGCAAGAGCTCAGCTTGCTGAGCTATCCTGGCATCCCTCAGTCCTTATGAATTCTTATTAAGGAAATACTCTACAGTTGCTTGAAATTTCCTTGATCAATTCTATAAGTAGGGCAGTTAAACTAGCTTCAGTTCTTTACATTTTCAGTTTCTGAAATTAGTTCAACGTGGTTAACTATTATTTGGGTTAAGTTTTACAACAAATATTTGTTGCATCATTCATGTTATTGTCTGTATTGAGTTTGACCCAAATCTAGAGTTTCTGTCTGTGAATTTTACTTTTTAGCTTTTATTTCTTTATGTTCAGTGTTTCTGGGTCAAATGTCATAGGCTGATATTTCATCATGGAGGCTTGAATACTGTGTCTGTTTTTTAGTTCATAAAAACATTGACCATTTCTGCTATTTCTTTTTTTAATTGGTTTTGACAGAGAGAGAAAGAGAGATACAGAGACAGAGACAGAGAGAGAACTGAACTGGGGGAGCTCCCAGTTCAGTATATGGGTCCGCACGGACCGGGGCCGGGATTCGATCCTTGGTCCCCGGCGCTGCAAAGTGAGCACTTAACCCACTGAGCCATCCGGCTTCCCCTGCTATTTCTTATTAATTTATAAAAAACAAATTGTGTGGCATTCTCCTAACATATTTTCTGCAGCCAAGACTGGGCTGTATAATGTTAGTTCACTTTTTATATAATTTCCAGATCGTACTGTGTGGTACCCAGAGAGAGGGCAGAGGACAGGTCAAAATGTCCTTGGGGACAAATTGTCTTGTCTTTGGGTCTTGGCACATGCTGTTTCCCCTTCCTGAGATAATTTTCCCTCCTCTTTAGCCAACCCAACTCCTACACTCCTTTTAGCCCTCCGCTTTGCTATCTCTGTCTCTAGAAGCCTTTCTTTATCTTTCCCAGACTCAGGGTCCTTTCTTTGTGTTCCTCTAATGTCCTGAGATCATTCTGAGCATGGCTTGTGCTGTCTTTCTCATCAAGTCACATCTATTTCAAAACAATAAAATAAATCTTAAAAAAAAAGGGGATGGTGGGAGGCCAGGATGGCTCAGTGGGTTAAGAGCTCGCTTTGTAGCCCTGGGGACTGAGGATCAAATCCCGGCTCCGGCCCGTGTGGACCCATATGCTGAACTGGGGTGTGCTTCCCATGTGGGAGGCCCACAGCCCAGTTCCTGCCCTGCACGGCCCCCACCCACTTGTGTGGAATGAAACCATGTTGAAAATGGATGATGTACAACTATGGAGACTGCTCTGGGCCCTCCCCCTTCTCTCTGTCTCTCTCTGTCTCTGTCAAAAACAATAAAATAAATCTTAAAAAAAAAAAGCCACATCTATTTTATCTCCCAGAAGCTTAAAGCATCTTTGAAATATAGCCTATTACCAAATAAAAGCAGACATATATCCTCATTGAACAAGATTAAACAAATAGAGAAAGACATAGAATAGAAATAAATGATTTTCCTGTCTTTTCAAGCCTCTTCACTTTCTCAGCAGTTACGTCTATCAACAGTTTGGTGCATATCCTGCCTGTTCTTTTTCTATGCATTGATATGAACAGATACACATACTTCTTTTATACACAGATGGCATTACGTGTTATGTATTCTTTGCAACTTTTTCTTGTTCTCTACAATATGTCCTGACATTCTTTCCATATGCTGTATTCCTTGAAAATGTTGAATCAGATTCCAGAAAAAGAGGTTTTAGCCATTATTGGCTGAAGATCAGACAAGACAGACTTCTCCTTGCCAGAATTTAATGAATGAATGAATTCTTTTCATAAGGCAGTGAGACAAAAATTCTGAACTTTAAAAGATAGAAATTAGGCCAGAAGTTTCTCCACAAAGTCTCTTTCATTTTCTACTCAAGATAACATGGGGTTATAATTAGATTCTACCTATTCTGGGTCCAGTACCCTGCTTTTTCTTTATCTTTTACTTTTTTATAAAGTCCTAGCAGTTAAGACACTGCTCCTTTGGAGGAGAGTAGACAAAGAACTTTGTGGACACAACCTAGTGACTGTTTACAAGGGATGAAGGGACATGACACCCCCTTTTATAATCTGGATGCTTGACATCAACACCTTTTACTTTTTTCTCCATTGACACACTGAGAAGCATGCTTCTTCTATGCTGTGTTAGAAACGATACCAAGTAATATGGCATGAATAATCTATTCCAACAGCAAGATAAGAGAGTTTTGCAGAACACTGTGCTTCTGTTCATCTCTTATATTTTGTATAAGTTATCTTTTCTTTTCAAGATAAGTAATATTTTATTTTTATTTTTTTAAGATTTATTTTATTGTTTTTGACAGAGACAGAGAGAGACAAGGAAGGGGGAGGGCCCAGAGTAGTCTTCATAATTGTACGTCATCAGTTTTTGACATAGTTTAATTCCACACAGGTGGGTGGAGAACCACACAGGGCGGGAAGTGGGCCAGGAGCCTCCTGCATGGGAAGCATGTCCTGATGAGAACCAAACTGGGGCCATATCCCACTTTAGCATATGAGTCCACATGGGCCTGGGCCAGGATTCAGTCTTCAGACCCCAGAGCTGCAAGGCGAGTGCTTAACCCACTGAGCCATCCCAGCATCCCCAATAAGTAATATTTTAATGCAGTATTTTCTTTTTTTTTTTTTTAAGATTTATTTATTGTTTTTGACAGAGAGAGAGAGAGATACAGAGTCAGAGACAGAGAGAAGGGGGTAGGCCCAGAACAGTCTCCATAGTTGCACATCATCGGTTTTTCCACATAGTTTCATTCCACAGGTGAGCAGGGCTGCACAGGGCAGGAACTGGGCCGGGGTCTCGCCCCGGTGCGAACTGAACTGGGGGCACTCACCAGTTCAGCATATGGGTCCGTATGGGCTGGGGCCGGGATTCGATCCTCGGGCCCTGGGGCTACAAAGTGAGCACCTAACCCACTGAGCCATCCCGGCTTCCCCTTAATGCAGTATTTCCAAAGTCAAAGTTAATAAAAAAATCCACAATGAACAAAAAAGCAACACTTAAAATCAAGACAGGATCCAGCCCCCTCAGAGTCAGCCTTACCTCGCTTCCCTCACTTTCCTTGAGGGTGGGCACAGGCTCTGATTACTAGGTCTGGGCTTGCCCTTCCAGCCTAATTTCTCAGACCTCTGTTCCTACCCTCTGCTCTGGGAGGGTCTCTACCTTGTGTGATCTGTATGTGGTTGGGGAGGAGGGCAGTCACCTAACTTCAAAGTCCCAGAAAAGTATCCCCTCCACCCAAAAGTGCAGATTCCAACTCAACTGATATCCCCACCCCATTGAGGACCCTACCTGCACCTCTCTCCACCTGACCTCCTTAGGTCTGTGAAAAAGGTGCCGACCCTGCCCCCATTGCTCCCACCTGCGCTCCACACACACCTGTGCAGACCTTGGAGGGGACATCTGGAGTTGAGGAGAGGGACGGATATTCTCAGGCTGGCTGGTCCCTGGCTGTCCTCCTGGCCTCCTTACCCCAGGGTTATATAAGGTATCTTTTGAGATAATAGTTAGGATTAAGGCCATGTGTTATCATGCTCTAAAAATGCCAGTGGTATTTTAGACATTTTGTCAAGCTCAGTGTTTTACAAGGGTTGCAAGAATTATTGCATGGCGAAAAAAAATCCAAAGATCTCGGCTTACAATGGAGAAATTTCCAGTGATCTTCAGAGTTGCATGGATGAATCATTTGTTTTTTTGTAAATCCCTTCCAGATGGACATTTTGGTTGTTCCTATTATTTTATTATTCCAAAGTAATAAAAGTTTACATCCCATATTTAAACTTTGTGGGTTGAAGGGTACATATGTTCTTGACAGGGATAGATTTCCTTGTAAAATAGCTTTACCCATTTACATTCCCACCGTCAGGGTAACAGTGCTTCCTTGAGGACATGCTTAATGACACCTGATGGTTTCATAGCTCTAAATTTAATTTTTACATTTTTTGCCAATCTGGTGGGTAAAAATGACTTCTCTTTTTTAAATTTCTACATCCCTGACTACTAGTTAGGTTGGACATCTTTTCACAGCTAATGGCTGCATGTACTTCTGTCCGTTGTCTTTTCATATCCTTTGCCCCTACTTTAAAATTTTTATTATGTTGATTGATCTTTTGCATATGTATATTTTTTGGTAAATGCACTCCTTAAACTCTGTATTCTAATCCTTAGTAGATTATTTTAAAGGATTTATTTTATTGTTTTTGACAGAGACAGAGAGAGAAGGGGAGGGCCCAGGTCAGTCTCCATAGCTATACATCATCAGTTTTCAACATGGTTTCATTTTACGTAGGTGGGCAGGGGCCACGCAGGGCAGGAACTAGGTCTGGGGCCCCCTGCATGGGAGGCACACCCCCTCAAGCCAGGGGCTCAACCTGGGGGGCGAGAACCAAACTGGGGGCCTCTAGCATGGGAAGGAAGCACACCCCAGTTCAGCATATGGGTCTGCACGGGCTAGGGCCAGAATTAGATTCTCAGTCCCTGGGACTGCAAAGCAAGTGCTCAACCCGCTGAACCATCCGGCTTCCCCCAAATTTTTAAAAAAGATTTATTTTATTGTTTGAGAAGAAGGTAAGAGAGAGAGAGAGAGAGAAGAGGGGGAGGGCCCAGAGCAGTCTCCACAGTTGTGCATCGTTAGTTGTGACATAGTTTCATTCCACACAGGTAGATGTGGGGCTGCACAGGGTGGGAACTGAACTGGGGGCAGTTCAGCATAGGCGCAGGGGTGGCGAACCTTTTGGTGATTGAGTGCCAAAGTTTATGAAATAAGAGTATACTCGCTCGACTCGCATGCCAACCCATCGAGTGAGATAGAGGTATCGATTATTTTTATGTCTATAAGAGCATAAACAATAATTTTTTAAATGGTATTCACAGCTCCGCGTGTGGAAATAATTGCTCCGCGTGCCACTTTGGGCCATAGTTTCGCCACCCCCGGCAGAGGGGTTTACATGGGCTGGGGCTGGACAGGATTCAATTCCCAGACCTCTCAGCTGCAAAGCAAGCCCTCAACCTGTTGAGCTATCCCGCTATCCCCTAAATGTTAATATCTTACATTATCAAAACCAATAAATCTCATTCAAGTTTCACCAATTGTTTCATTGATGTCCTTTTGCTGGACCAGGATCCTATGTTGCCTTTGTTTGTCATATCTCCTTAATCTTCTCCAATCTGGGGCAGTTAGGCAGTACTACTTTGGCATTTATGACCTTAACCCTTTTAAACCTTTTTAAACCCTTTTAAGTCCAAGCCAGTTATTTCATACAATTTGCCCTATTTGGGTTTGTCTAATGTTCCCTCATGATCAGATTTAGGTTATGCATTTTGGCAGAATTCTTTTGCCTTAATCTGTCCATCATATTTATGTTATCTTTTTTTTTTTTTTTTTTTTTTTTTTTTTTTTTTTTTTTTTTTTTTTTTTTTTTTTTTTTTTTT
>PVKE010008579.1:0-47306 GCA_004027555.1 Craseonycteris thonglongyai
AGACCGAAGCTGTGGCTTGTTTATTTAATCCACTCCAATGCAGTAAGTATTACTTACATTGCAGGCTTTGAATCAGGAGAGATTTACTGTTGTGTGACTTAGATTGACCAAGGAAGTTTCTTCCTGTTTCTTAAGTGTGTCTTTATTTTTATTCTTTATTTTTAAGTAAAGATACACCTAGAGTGGGGAAATTCTTTAATGATCACCTGTCCTGAGATTTTAATCGCCATTTCCAAATTAGATGTACTTGGCCATTTCTCTAAATATATGGATTCTGGGGCCCTTTCAGGTGGACTGAGGCAGAAACTTGCTGAACCACAGATGGCTGGGTTGAGGGCCAGCCACCTGTGGTTTAGCAAGCCTTGTGGGTGATTCTGGTGGGCAGCCAGATTTAGGAGATACTTCCTTGGGCCTTATCTTAGAATTCTGAAACATTCCTGTGGGAACGCAGTGCTCTGTAATGGATATCTGATTTATAAAAACTCATTTTAGAGAGACAGAAATACCCACTCCAGGGCAGGAGCTGGAACTCAATCACTCAGGGTGAATCTCCTTACCTCTCCAGGTTCCAGGTGACAAGAGGACTCAACCAGAGGCAACTGGTGATCAGGAACCAATCTCTTGGAAGGTTGGAATCTTTACCTTTTGCTGTTCCCAGAAAATGTGGCTGTCAGAGGCTCTCAGCACTGACCAAGACTCAAACATGGGCTCAACTGGACCAATCAATTGTCCTGAACAATCCTCCATGCATTTGTTTCTAGCAGTAAGCCTACTTTTCCCCAAACTTTATATTTTCAGAATTCTCAAAACTACAGAAAAGCTAAATACAAGAGTACAATCTATATACTTTGTGTCTAGAAAACTGAGTTAACCTTTTATCATATTTGTGCTGATGAATCTAGTTCCCATCTGACATCATACACCATTATTACAATATTATTGACACAATTCCTGATACTATACCCTATATCCTCATGACTACCATGTAACAATCAAGTTCTACTTCTTAATCCCTTCCCCTTTGTCACTTACACCCCAGCCCCCACCCCTACCCCGCAATCTGGCAATCATCAACATGTTCTCTTTATCTATGAGCTTGTTTCTGTTTTGTTTGTTTATTTTGTTCTTTAGATTCCACATACAAGCAAAATCACATCACATCTGTCTTTCTTTGTCTGACATACTCCAGGTCCATCCATGGCGTCCATTCCCCCATCCATGGCTGAGCAATGTTCTATTGTATATATGTACCACCTACTCTTTATCCATTCATCCACTGACAGACACCCAGGCTGCCTCCACATTTTAGCCATTGTAAACAATGCTGCAATGAACATATACGGTAGATGCATTTGTCCCCTCAAAGTAGCATTACAAGTTTCTTCAGATGAATACTCAGAAATGAGATTACTGGGTTTTTCTTTGTCTCTTGTTATTGCCTTTATTCTAATGTCTATTCTGTCATAAGTATTTCTACCTCAAGTTTGTTTGTTTCAATTTTCATGAAATACATTTTCTCCATCCCTTTACTTTCACCCTGTGTGCCTTTTGATCTGAAGTGAGTATCTTGTAGGCAGCATATGTGAGGGTCTTGTTTTCTCATCCATTCAGCCAGCCCATCTTTTGATTGGAGCATTTAATTCATTTATATTGAAAGTAATTGTTGATAGATATGCAGTTATTGCCATTTTATTATTCATATTATTATTATTTTTTTTTCTTTTCATCTTAAAGAAATCCCTCTAAGATTCCTTTTGATTAACTCCTTTAGCTTTTTCTTGTCCAGGAAGCTCTTTATCTGTCCTTCCATTCTAAATGATAGCCTTGCTGGGTAGAGTAATCTTGGTTGTATATCCTTGCTTTTCATCACTTTGAATATTTTCTGCCAATCCCTTCTGGCCTGTTGAGAAATTAGCTGACAGTCTTATGGGAGCTCCCTTGTAGGTAACTAACTGCTTTTCTCTTGCTGCTTTTAAGATTCTCTCTTTGTCTTTAAGTTTTGGCATTTTAATTATGATGTGTCTTGGTGTGGGCCTGTTTGTGTTCATCTTATTTGGGACTCTGCATTTCATGGACTTGTATGTTTATTTTCTTCTTCAGGTTAGGGACGTTTTCAGTCATTATTTCTTCAAATAGGTTTTCAATTTCTTGCTCTCCCTCTTGTCCTTCTGGTACTCCTATGATGCAAATGCTGCTACACTTGATGTCATCCCAGAGGACCCTTTAACTACCCTCATTTTTTTGAAATATTTTTTCTCTTTGCTGCACTGATTGAGTGTTTTCTGCTATTTTATCTTCTAAATTGCTGACTCGATCTTCAACTTCATCTAATCTACTGTTGATTCCCCTGTATTCTTCATTTCAGTTATTGTATTCTTTATTTCTGACTAGTTCTTTTTTATGTTTTCTATATCCTTTTTTGTGTTTTCTATCTCTGTGTTGAAGTTTTTCTTGAGATCATTGAGTATCCTTATAACCAATGTTTGAAACGTTACATATCTATTTTTAAAGTGTGTATTTGTACTGATACTTCCAATTTTAATCAAACACCAAAAGTTCTTCCTCTCCTTCCCCCCTTCCATATCCATATCTTCCTTCTCCCAAATATCACTCTATTTATTCATTTACTACAATATAGTCAAAGTAGTTTAGGAATTACTTCACCACAATCACTACTGACCACTAAAGTGGGAGATTTTTGCAGTTTGGTAATTTTTAACTTACATCCCACCAAGAGTGTGCAGTAAGAGAAGTGTGTCCACAAGTTACTTGGATGGGTTCTTTGTTTTATTCTGCATGGTTATATTATCAACTTGATCTACAGTTAGGTTCAACTAAGCTCTTAATAAATATTGAGAACAAGGTCAAGGTTATAGTCATGGGCAGAACTTAGAGGTCAAAGACCCATTTTCCTAATTCAGGGCAAACGCAGGCTTTCCATTGCTGTGGGGGCAGTAGGATCCAAATCCTGATAGGAAAATGGACCTGGACCCTCCCTCCTCCATGTGACATGAAACTATCAGAAAACAAACACACCCGTACATCTGCAGAGTTAATGCCAAGTCAAGTTCTCCAGCCCAGACCTTTCATCACTGAGGTACATTTCATTGTTTTAAAGCTTCCTTGACTTGGGGAAGAAAAGCTGTGTATGGAGAACATGAGAGAGAGGAGAACAAAGGAAGACAAGGAAGGGACTGAAAGAGAGAGCAGGAGAAAAAGCCAGAGGAGAGAAGAAAAAAAGAGAGATGGAGAGAATGGCATCTTCATAGGATGGGAACTATGTAGGGTCCTCCAAAAGCCAAACAGCATCAGTCTTGGGTGAACCTCCCCTGAATTCTCCTCTTTACAGAGAGGGTGAGTTTGAATTGGAGGACTGGCCTTCCTGTCTGGGCTAATTAGACATGTGAGAGAATCCCAGCAAGCTCTGGTACTCCATAATAGCAGACGTCAGCTAAGCCTCTGGTCCAGCCGTGGTCATACAGAGCCAACCAGCAGCTGTGGGAGGCAGGGTAGATGCTTGTGTTGTCAGGGTGCCACAGGGTGGTGCTGGTGTCCTTGTAACACTTCGTCCTTAGTTTTCTGGGTGCCAGTCAGCCCAAACTAGAGTTCTTCACTTTCATGGGTCATGTCTTGGACAGGAAAGAATGAAAAGAGCTGAGGCCATCTTTTCTATGTCTACTTCATGCTTTCATGGCCCAAAGGAAGCCAGAAAATTCCACATCTGATTTGGGAGTGAGCAATCCTGGTGAAGGATAAGGATAAAGAGAAGCTGAGGGTCTGCAGTTCCTACAGATGTGCCTTCCTCCACTTCCCTTGGCATTGCTCTTCAATGACAAGCCTGCTAATGGAGGGCCCATCCTCAACTTTCAGGATGTGGTAGGCTGTAGCCCTGGGGAAGGGCTCTCCTCATTGCCCCTCTATCCACCTGCCTCTGGAAAGCAGTTAATACATATCCCCTCTATAAAAACCTAGATATTATTTAAAGTGTGATTCCCCCAAGAGAAGTGTGTGTTTCAACAACAGATGCTTAGATAGCAGGGGTTAGAGCAATAATGGTTGAAATTTAGGCTGTTCTTTCCAAGTAGACCTGAAGTTCAGGGGAAGAGGACTCCAGGAGTTTCTTCAAATCATGACCCTGAGCACTTATAAGTCTGGCTCTGAATGGAATAGCAAGATTGAGGTATGCTCGGAAGATTCTGATTCCTCGTAATTAATTTAATCTTTTGAGTTACCATAAAATTTGAGGGCCTAAGTAAATTCAGGAACACCATAAAATTTACTTCAGCAACTACTGGGCCAAAATCTCACACAATTCTGTCTACCGTAAGATATTCCATCTAATCAGGATGTGAATCGAGCATTGGTAGAGTCCAGGCAAAATATAGTATCATGCCTCCTCCTCCACCCAACACTTGCTTTTTGATAGACAGTGAATTGTTGGCATTGTTCTTTTAAGAAAACAGGTGGGGAAGCTGGGATGGCTCCGCCGCTTAAGCCCTTGCTTTGCAGCCCCGGAGCCTGAGGACCAAATCCCGGTTCCGGCCCATGCGGACCCATATGCTGAACTGGGGTGTACCCCCAATTCAGTTCTTGCCAGGGCCTATGTGGGAGGCTCCTGGCCCAGTTTCTGCCCTGACCAACCCCGTGCCCACCTGTGAAGTGAAACTGTAAGGAAAACTAATGCTGTCAACTATGGAGACTGCTCTGGGCCCTTCCCCTACTCTCTGTCTCTCTCTGTCTCTGTCTCTGTCTCTCTTTCTCTATCAAACAACAATAAAAATAAATCTTAAAAAAAAAAAAAAAACAGGTAAGGGAAGGTGGCTGAATATGGGTATGGAGCCAAAGACCCAAGGTAGAGTAGAGATGTAGCTCTCACTATTTTCTAAGCTTTCCTGGTTTCCTTAACCATGGCCAGGAGGCCTAGAGAGACACAGGTCTTAGAGAAGAGGCAAAGAAAGGAAAACTCTAGAAGTACCATCTCTGAGAAAATATTGAAACTGAGAAACTAGCTGACAGTTTTACTAATGTGAAAAATTGTACTGAGAAACACTTTTGGTCTATTAGAGGATGTGGAAAGACTTAGCTAAAGGTTCAAAGAAATCTAAACAAAGAAAAAAGGAAAAAAAACGGGCACTAATTAGCCCCAGGAAACTAAAAAAGTTACACAAGAAAAAAACAGCATAATAGTACACCACTTGGCTCAGCATTAAACAAGATTAGCTGTTAGTTTTTTGAAAGTTATAAGCTTGTTAGCATTACTTGACTTTTTAAACTGTATTCAATTATTATTTTGATAAAAAATTAATTTGAAAAGCTTTTAGTTACATTAGGATATTCTTAAATCCGTTAGAGTAAGTGGATCAGACCTGAATTCAGTGTGGCATTTGGCAAGAAGTTACATGTTGATGTCCAGTGGTTATTTTCTCCAACCTCATTTCTCCAAAAGGTTCAAGTTCAGAGGGAAGTCAGGGGTTTGGAATGTGATATCCAATCATGTCCCTTTGGGAAAACGGGAACATCCAGAAGTTACCCACAGCACCCTACGAGCATTGGGCACGCTTGTGATCTGACATTTCCCTGGCAGGGCAGCTCCAGACTGAGAGGCAGTGGATGAGGTTTTAGCACTGGCTGGGCCACCAACAGCTTGACAGTGTAAAGTGAACTCAAACGGTTCATTCCACACACCCCACCCTTCACCGTGGGCTTCAGTTTGCTCAGCTCTATAACAGATGGGGCAGGGAAAGGGCACAAGACAATTTTCTATTTACTGTTTCATTCAATCAGGAAAGTTCACTGAGTACCTCCCATATCCCTGCTGGTCACAGGAGTTAAGCCATGAACCAGACCCACAAAGACTCTGCCCTCATGTGGTTTACAGTCTAGGGGAGGAGACAGACAAGAACCCAGAGAGCAGGAAAATACATAATTCCAATGGTTGAGATGAAAACAGGGTTTGGGCAGGGGGTGGGGGCTAGTTAGAGGGGATGGCCCAGGAGAGCCGTTCTGAGGAGGTGACTTGTGAGCTGAGGGTTGAGTGATGAGAAAAAGCAATTTGGGTTTTGTCCAAAGTGCCATGAGGAGAGGGGATTTAGAGAAACATGGGAGGGTATTAAGTGGGAATAGTATGATATGGGCTAATTTGTGGATTTAAAAGCACCCCCTGACTGCTGTGGGAGAATAGGGGTGAAACAGGGAGATCCCAAGGCAGCTGTAGCTCTGGCCCAGGCAAATACGAGGGTGTCTGGAAAGGAATGAAGACATTTGCCATGTAGTTGATGGGTCCTAGAGTGTTTCTGTAGTTCTTTTCAGCTCAAGTGAGTCTAGAACCATCTTTAATGGGGCTCAAGAAGAATTTCCTCATCTTGTCTTGGAAGGATCTGGGCCATCAAGCCATAAGCAGCAGTTTAATGGAAGGCGACTCCCAGGGACACTCTAGACCCAGACAAAGCCTTTGTTCACTTTTTTAAAAGATGCACTTTTTACTGAGAAAGTGAGGGTCTATACCAGGCCTGGAGGTTTGGCCAGAGAGGATGACCTGAACTTGAGCCCTGGCTCCCTCTGGGATGGGTGCTCTGTGCAATGCACAGCTGCCAGGCGGGAGCAGAAAGGCCCCAGCCCAGCTGAAAAGCCGGGAGGGCAGAGGCTTCCCAGGCTCGGAGGGTGACAGTGTTGGCAAAAGGGAGCAGGGGGGCAGCGATGGTGGTTAGAGAGCTCTTTGAAAATCCTGTGGGAGCTATGGATGCTCTCCAATCAGAAAGTGCCCTCCCCCCTCCCCCCCTCCTGTCCTCCCCCCAACACACAATAACATCCTTTCCGAGGGTGGCAGCACCTCTATTGCCATCACTCACAGCTTGGGTCCCCCATCCAGTCCAGCTGCCTCAGTCCTGGAATGGGGCAGTAGACACTGTTCTCGGGCTGGGGGACGCTACTCAGAATCCTCTTGGTGTCAAAGAACTGAGAGCCACTTGAGTGTGTTCAGGAAAATAGGGCCTTCATATGAGAACCCAAGATAAAACAACAAAATCTGTGGACCAGGGCCCAACGCAACCGGATCTCCCTGGCACGAGGGTGGGAAACCCCAGAGCCACTCGGACCAGGGGCTTGTCTCTGAGACAAGCATGTTGTCTTTGTCGCCACTCCCCTCCAATGGCTTCTCAGCTTTTCACAGCACATCTCTTCCTCCCACCTCTCCTCAGCTTTCTCTGTGTGGCCTCAAGTTCTCCTCTCCCCCAAATCTCACCTTGCACATGGGCCATAGTGCCCACCCCTCTCTCAGTTCTGCTTGGCTTTTCAGTGGTAGTTCTACCACCTGGCGATTTTTCTGGGAGTCTCCTATTTTAAATGATCAGGGGAGGAACCTGACTGGTCTGGCTCATTTTCTTAAACCAGACCACAGAGGTGTAGGCTACTGGCCGGTTTATGGATGGTCTCCTCATTGGATCAGATGCTACTCGTTTCAGGCCCTGGTGAGGAGGGGCCACTGCTTACCTAAGGCCAGGGCTGTGGAGTGCTGGGGCAACACTGAGACCCAGGTCGTTCCTCCTCCCTGGCCTCTAGAGACCCAGTCTGCAGCCTCAGGTGCACCGAGTGGCCCTGTGTTCATCGCAATCCCAGGCTTCCTGGGGAGCAGGCCATCACCCTGCCCGTGTGGGTGTCCTTGAGCCCACATGGTCTGACCAGGCAAGGGGAATTCAGTCTGAGCATGGAGGGGACGCTCAAATACCTCGCGAGGAGAATTTTTGTTTTTTGTGGGAGAAGAATTAGGGCCCTTTGAAGAAGAGAGTTTCTTCCCAGAAAATCAAGGCTTTAGACAGGCTGTGAAATGTCCCTTGGCCACATGCCCCTCGCCACCCGGGCTGATGTAGCTGTGCCCACATCCCACTCCAGCCTGCTTGTCCTCCTCTTGCCCCACTTCAAGAACCTAGAATTCCCAAGGAGTACAGACAGGCCTGGGAGGAAGGGAGCAAGGGGACACCAGGAACAATCTCAACAGATAGAAGGAAAAGAAATGCGGGAAACGAGAGAAAGAAGATTGGAGAGCGAGGACGGGCTCGTATTCATGAACTTGTAAGACACTGTCTGGGATTTAGACTCCTTCCTTCCCCTCTCCCACTCCGTATTTCTTGTCTGTCTCTGATCGGCCTCATCTATATTCATTCATTCATTCATTCATTCATTCATGCAGTTCATCAATATTACTGAGTGGTAGGCCTGTGCTTGGTCCTCAGGCTTAGACGTGAGCCAAGCAGGCCAATGCCTGACCTTATGATGCTCAAACAGATATACAGACAGAGGCCCAATCAACAAAACACAAACTAAAAATTGAAGGTAAGTGCTAGGATAGAAAAGAACATCCACTCTGAGAGCACATAATAAGGGAAACCAGCATCATATTTTGGGGGTCTAAGGCCTAGCAGATGATATAGGGTTCCTTCCTCCTAAGTTTTTGTTTTGAAAATTTCATACCTATAGAAAGGTTGCAAGAATATTACAAGGAATATCTTATAGCCTTTATCTAGATTCATCAATTGTTAATATTTTCTCACATTTGCTCTTTCTCTCTACATATACTTTTTTCCGGTACCATTTGAGAGCAAGTTGCAGATACCATAACTCTTTATCCCAAAGCATTCCAGCATCTATACCATAAGAACAAGGATATTCTATATAACCATGTCTTTTCCCACATTAAGTTAAAGATCAAGCATATCAATAGGCAGATTGTTGTGGGCTGAATTGTATCTCCTCCAAAATTTATATGGTAAAATCTGAACCCCCAGTACCTCAGAATGTGACTGTCTGTAGAGATAATAGAGCTAAATTTAAAAAGAATTAATTAAGGTAAAACAAGGTCATATGGGTGCGCCCTAATCCAATATAACTGGGGTTCTTAGAATAGGAGATTAGGACATAAACGAGTGCTTATAATGGAAAGACCACGTGAGGGCACAGCGAAAGGCAGCGCTCTACAAGCCAAGGAGAAAGGTCGCAGGAGAAACCAAATTTGCAGCCACCTTGATCCCGGACTTCCAGCCTCCAGAACTGTGAGAAAATCCATTGCTATTGTTTAAAATGCCCAGTCTGTGGTGTTTTATTATGGCAGCACTAGCAGACTAATACACAGGCACACTCAAATTTTTGTAATTGTGCCAGTAATATTCTTTACGCCTATTTTTTTTTTTTTTTTTTCAATTCAGGAACCACTCAAGGATACATGTTATGTTTGGTTGTCAGTCTAGTGTAGACCAGTCTAGAGTGTCTCCATAAATCTAGAATAGTCTTCCCCACCTTTTTCTTTATGGTCTGCCCTGTCATTGATATCTTTGAAGAATTATCTTGCCCAGCATCCCACATTTTAGGTGTGTCTGATTGTTAGAGTTTGGTTTAATATTTTTTTGCCCAGAGAATTGCATGGGTGATATTGTGTGAACATGGCAGGTAAACCAAGGACTGGGTGCTCCAGGCAGAAATGGTCAAAGCTACACTTTACAGAGCCCTCAGTGTGCAGGAGACAGAGCTCCGAGCATCCTGGGTGCACTACGCCCACAGCAGGTCTTGAGAGAGTGGGATGGGAGGGGCTGGGGAGGAAGGTAGTACAGGGCTTAGGGAGCACAAGGGGAGTCCAAGGCAGGAAGGAGGAGGGATTTAAGACCAGAGAAGGTAAACTGAGACCAGAATATAGAGATAGTAAATGCCACATTCAGGTGCCTGGTTTCATCTTTAGGCCTTGGGAACCCTGGGAGGTGTCTGGGGGCACGCGGCGTCAGAGCCATGCTTAGGATTAGAACACCTAGAGGATTGGGGTGTCCTACCCAAATCACACAAGGAGTGGCAGGGCTGGAACTGGAGCTCAGGATGCCTGCTCCCCGGGAGTTCTCTACACACTACTATACTTTAGCACAAATAGTGGCTGGATGGTTAAGTCCCCTTGGCCATCACTGAGATTGAACTCATGGAGGAGGAAAGATAAGACACAGTGTCTGGGCAAAGGAGGCACAGTGTCTTGGTGGCAGTCAGGGGGCCTGTCTGTCTCCAGAGCCCCGTTGCTGAACAAGACGCAGTCTGTGCCGTTCTAGGTAACAGTAAGTGCCAAGGAGTCAAGTGTCTCCTTCCTTCCCTTTGTTCTTTTGCAAACGACTTTCACATTGCCTAGTTCATGTCACCTAAATAACAACCCTGGACAGGGATTTAGATGTTCTCTTTTGGCAGACTTAAAAATCTGAGGCCTAGGGAGGTTCAGCAACAGTTCAAAAGGAGTTTGTGCTGGGGACAGGGTGGCCTTGCAGATCTCCTAAGCCCTCCATGGTGCCGTATGCCTTGGCATTTCAAATCCCGTGACGTTCCCTATCTCTCTCCAATTTGCTATCTGAAAATGAAGTTGAGCAAAAAAGTGAAGCAAATGGAGGCCAGCAAATGGAGGTTTGCAAAAGGATTTTTTTTTTAAAGACAGCAGTTCCTTTTGCTTTTAATACCCATTAGTGAGCCATGTTGACAGTTATACCAATGTGGTCCCAAGTGTGGACAATGAGCCCAACTGAGCACAGCCTGGGAGGGCAGGGACCGCCAGGGGTCAGGGTGAAGGTGGTGGTCACCATAAAGTCCTGAGATCCATGTGCACCTGGAAGCCCCTTCTAGGAAGCCAGTATCAGGGTGACAATGTGCTAAACCTCAGCCAGCAGCCTGAGGAAGGGAAGTGATCCCATGGCCACTGACCTCAGGGAGGACCAGTGGCCTCTTCCAGATTCTGTGATTCCCCTCAGGGATTAGGGCCAATAAGTGGGTGCTGAGATCCACGCGAGAGCCTGCAGGCAACCTTCCCAGGCCTGTGCCAGAAAAAAAAAAGGAAGTGGGGGTTGGTGATGGAGACAACCAAGCTGTGTCCAAGGCCTCAGGGCCGGCCCAGACAGCACATGGCTCTGACCATGACTGAGACGCTGCAGATTTGGCTTGACATATCCAGGGTATGTGATGGGCCTGCAGGAGAACAAACAGCAAGGACAAAGGCCATCAGGCTCAAATACCCTGCCAGGTCAGCTGTCCTGTCCCCACCCAAAATAAGCCACTCAGTCACAGCTCCCCAGTCCATTCCCACATCCTCTGTCTTGGAGCAGGGGTGCCCCAGCATATCATCATCAGCAAGCACTTATTGACAGGAACCAAGTGCCAGCCACCATGAGTTACAGAGTGAATGGGACAAGACCTAATCCCTGCCATAAAGAACTTTCAGAATGAAGTCACTGGAGAGATCAGTTGCCATGGTGCTTTGACAGGTTAGTTTATGGGGAGAAAAGACAATTGATAATAATCCCAATGTAGTGCCTAGCACAAAGCAAGAGCTCTAGAAGTTTGAAATGAAATACAAAGAAGAAAAGAAGGGGAGGATGGAAGAGGGAAGAGGGAGGGAGGGAGTGGGGAGGAAGGGGGATGAATGGAAGAGGGAGGAAAGGAAGGAGGGAGAGAGATACAAGATAATAATCTTACAGTGATTTCTTGTAATACTTTTGTGTCAAGAGAAAATACTCTGAATTCTGATACAAAAAGGCCACAGAAGATTCTACTCCAGGGACTCACACAACGTTCAGGTACATAGCCACACTCACAACCATCCATAACCACATCCACCTGGGAAGACAATCATCCTCACACTATAGTCTCAACACCCCAAATGCTTCATAGGTCTACAAAGCTGTTCAAAATCACCTCTCCACTCCTCTCAACTCCCTACTCACCCAGGCACCAAGAGGGACCACCTCCATCTTCACAGCCCACCACCATGACCACAGCACACTCAACTCACACTCTCTAATACACAAGCACATCTCCAAGGTGATAGCCGTGCACACAGGCCCAGTGTCCAAGCAAAGTCATATATGCAACAACCCTCCAACCAGACAACAGATGCCCCCACCTCCCTCTTTAACCATGTTCACAGCCACCCCCTCTTCCCACCTAGAATCACATTAATGGTCTCTGCTTTGGTCAAGTTCACACCCAAACGCAGTGGCCAGGGCTACACTGGCTGGTCTCCAGCTCCATTGTGTCAGCATGTCACATAGAGCTGCAGTCCCTGCCTTCCAATAAAGGTATCTCCCCCCACCCCAGAAGTCAGGGATGGGTAAGGAAGAAAGGAGAGACAAGAAAAGAAACAGAGGAGATATGGAGCTCAAAGCAAAAGGATGGCCTCTCTGCTCTGAGTCTGCTTCCTACGTGGCCCCCTGGGGAGGAGAACATTCCTCACAGGAGCAGGCATCTCGCTCCTAGGAGCTTTAGGGATCTAGGTTCTAGAAGGAAGCAGATGTCTGAAAAAAAGAAAATCCACCCCTCTGAGCAATCTCAGGGGATACTTTCTGGTTCCATGAGGCTCCTCAGAGAAGGGCCAAAATAAGAGCCAATGCCAATTCACGTTTGAAACACTTTATGGTATTGTCATCCCGTTATTGTAATCATGTACTTTCAATCTACTATGTCATTTTATGCAACTTGGCATATTGGTGACTCCGCAGCTTCTATGCTGCCTTGGCCAGGACAAAAGAGGTCTGGGTTCCTGCTTGTGTGAAGGCCATTTAAACTCGTGTGTCAGATTCCTCACCATGAAAATGAGAGAATGCTCCAGATAATGCCTGAGGCTCCTTCCAGCTCTCACGTTTCACACTTCTACACACCTTGAGCAGCATTGTCCAACACAAATTTAATTCAAGGCACACTCATAATTTTAAATTTTCTAGTCGCCCCATCGGCAAACGAAGTAGGTAAAAATAGTTTTAGCAATATATTTTATTTAACCCAAGAGATCCAAAATATTAACATCTCATCAAGTAGTCAATGTTTAAAAAAATTATAATGATTTATTTTACCTTCTAGTCTCCTACTAAGTTTTCAAAATCTGGTATGTATTTTACATTTACAGCACATCTACATTTGGATGCTAAATTTTCATTGGAAAATTTTAATGTGTTTTTAGATTTCACAAAAATTTACAGTTGTAAAAGTGAAAGGTATGATCCACATACCTTAGCTGTTCCAAACATTTTAAAAAATTTTTCCAATAGCTGAATCAAGCATCTGTTTTTAAATTAAAATTAAATAAAATATAAGGTGTCAGACATCAGTGGCACTAGCCACATTTCCGGTGCTGCATAGCAGCATGCAGCTGGTGGCTACCATGTTGGACAGCTGGACAGTGGGCATTGGAGCAGGGGGGCCTGTAAAGGAGACTATGGGGGGGGGGGTAGCTCCTCTTCTGCTCACACTGCCCCCAACTCCAGAGCACGGGACAAGTGCTAGCTGAGAGGGAGATAAGGAGTAGACAGGTGTCACAGCCACCGTTGTCCCATCGGCACCTGCCCTACCACCTCGCTGTCTGCAGGCCAAGAAGCCAGAGAAGGAGCCGCCCCACCTCGCCCGGCTCGTTTCCACGGAGCTGCTGCCAATGTTTCCACAGGCGGAGGCCTCGTTTCCAGCTCAGACGCAAAGCCACCGGCAGGCGTCTGAGCTTCCTTTCCTTACTCAAAGGAATGCCCGCAGGCAGCCGGCCCGGGGCTGCAGCCCAGACTCTACGTGTCCTGCCAGGGGACTGGGGCTTTATTAGCACAAGTCAGATACAGGCTGATGGCCGGCGGGGAGGTAGGAAGGTGGTAGAGACAACACACCAGCAACAGCAGGTGGAAATACTAGTGCCAGAGAACAAGGTCAAGAGGACACATCCGCTTCAGGCTCTGTATTCTACCAATGGAGACAGGGAGAGACTTTGGAATTAAGAAATACCTCCTGGAATCTTCATAGCCCCGTGTGAGGGGAAGCTTTGAAAGACACCTCCAGAATGATCTTTTTATGCTTCCTAGAGCAGTGGAGAAAAGTTAAAACTAGCAAAGGCTTCACCTATAGTGTTATTAGCCTTATGGAAAAATTGAAACTCATTATAAGTAACTTGCTCAAGGTCATGCAGTTACAAAGCTGAAATTCAAACTTGAGTCTGTTTGACTCCAAAGCTTGCATTCTTTCTACTACTACTACTAATAAGAACAGGATGGGAAGCCATATGGCTCAGCAGAGCAGGTTAAGCTCTTGCTTTGCAGCCCCAGGGACCAAAATTCAAATCCCGGCTCCAACCTGTGCAGGCCCATATGCTGAACTGGGGTGTGCTTCCAATGCAGGAAGCCCCCAGCCTAGTTCCCACCCTGTGTGGTCCCGCCCACCTGTGTGGAACGAAACCATGTTGGAAACTGATGACTTATAACTATGGAGACTGCTCTGGGCCCTCCCCCTTCTCTCTCCATTTCTGTCTCTCTTTCTCTCTGTGTCAAAAATAATAAAATAAATCTTAATAAAAAATAATAGGTGATGCTTATTCAATGGTGCCATGTGCCTGGAACCATGCTGGATGCTTTACAAAAGTGAACTCCACTGATACAACTTTCTATACAATATGATTTCATGCCCATTGTACGTCCAAAGAAAATGGAATCTCAGAGAGGTTAACTTTCCCAATGTCTTAAAACTTGTGATAGAGCAGAGATTTGAACCTGACTTCTAAACTCATGCACTTGGCCATGACATAATGCCTCATCCCGAATGTGAACATGTACAGTAGCAGGCGCTGTTAATATCCTGTCCCATGTCCTACCCCTGAGTTCACTACATCTGAGATGGTTTCAGAGCACTGTCAGCATCCCACCTCACGTTCCTCTGCTTTCACCTGGGGAGCTTTGGGGAGCTTTACTCCTGGGGTGTATTCGTTTCCTAGGGCTGCCTTAACAAAGTACCACAAATGGGGTGGCTTACAACAAAAATTATTTTTTCACATTATAGAGGCAATAAAATCCAAAATCAAGTTGTCAGTAGAGTCCTGCTCTCTCTGAAGGCTCAAGGGAGGATCCTTCCTTACCTCTTACTAGTTTCTGGTCACAGTACAACTCCATCCCTGCCTCAGTCACATACATTTAGTAAAGGACCCCTGTTGGGAAAGGTTGGGGTTGGCAGGGGCAAAATATATAATATGTCCAAAGATGGTCCTAGGCCTGTGGCATCGCAAAAAATGAAGTTGCTAACAGTTGTGTAATCCATATTGAGGATTTTTATCAGTCATTCCCAAGAAATGGTATAAATATCAAGAAATGTTTCATCAACCAAAGAAATCCAATATACTAGCAACAGAGGGAAAATCTAGGAAAGGAAGAATATAGGATGGTAATAATGTAAATTAGAAACTTTTCAAGACTATTATGGATTGCGTCCACCAACTCTGTGGTTTTCTTCCCAGTGAGCTGATTCGTTGCCTGGTTCAGCATTTCTCAAAATGCATCCTGTAAGATGCTCCTGAGAAAAAAAATTTCTGTGACCCAATCAATTTGATAAATGCTGGTCACTACTCTTCTTAAAGATGCACTTCCATATTAGTACATTAAAGGTTCTAAAACCTTGCTGTTGGAAATAAAATACAGCTTAATATTGCTTCCCCAATTTACTTTGCCTTGGAATCTTTTTACCATGCAACACCTATTTAATATCCCAAAGAACCAGTATTCCATGGAATCCCCTTTGGGAATTCCTATTGCAGATTGTTCCAGGGCATAACTGTTCTTTTTTATTCACACTTTACTCCCCACCCCAAACCCCAATCTTCAAACTCCTTTTCTTCTTTTTGTTCCTTTGAGATTTAGGTCACTTGGATTCTTGGCCATGGTCTAAATTTCCCATCATTATGGGCCTGACATGTACATAAGTCTTCCTTGGTTAAGTTGGGTTTCTGATTGGTCCCCTCATCCCTACCTCTTCCAGGTGTACAACAGGTCAGTGACCCTCCAGGAGATGGACATCTTTCCATTATTTAAAGTAAATCAGCAACTTATGAAAAATTTGGAAAATCACCTAGAGTGATGACTAATTAAAAACAACAAAAAAACTTTTTACTTTGAAAAATTTCAAACATATATGAAACTAAAAATGATAATATAGTGAAACTATATGTTTTATCACTCAGTTTCCTTAAATACTGACTCTTGGCCAATTTTCTTTTATTTATAGCCTCATCTGATTGTCTCCCCGCCCACCTTCAATCTCTTGGAGAAAATTCCAAACATCATAATGGGTGTCCCAAAATTCACGCAAGAAGTAATTTTGATAGAAGCACAGGTTTATACTTAAAAATTGTAAATTTTTTATTGATTCATAAAGTATACAGTATAAGGTTATATATGGGATAGCATATAGGGTAAATGGCCTCCACGGCTTTGTAAGCATGAAGATGCAAATCTTTCGTGAGAATACGCTGTAGAGAGCTTCTCGAAATGTCCAATTCTTGACCACGGTGCCGAATTGATGTCTCTGGACTCTCAGCAACACTCTCACGAACTGCTTCGATGTTTTGTGCTGAACAACTTGTTGAAGGATGGCCAGAGTGATTAAGATCACTAATTGATCCAGTCTCCCTAAATTTTTTAATTAATCTCTTCACAGTTGATCAAGTTAAATCACTATTCCAACCAGATTTTGTACAAAAATTGCGAACTGTAGCTGCCAAACCTTCATTATTTTTAAAATATTGCTCAACAATGAAAACGCAGTGTTCTTTCATGTAGCCTCTATTTTTAATAACCCTGAACTGTCAGCTGTCACGCTGTCTTTTTTTTTTCATTGGCAACACTTTACTGCACAAATGACACAAAATTCAAATCTTGCATGAATTTTGGGACACCCATTATAATTTTATCTTTAAATATTTCAGAATGTCTCTGAAATATATGAATTATCTCTCTTTTTTTTAAAGTGCTAGTACCAGTATTACACCTTAAAAAACTAAATATAGGGGAAGCCGGAATGGCTCAGCGGGTTAAGGGCTCGCTTTGAAGCCCTGGGGACGGAGGATCGAATCCTGGCCCCAGCCTGTGGGGACCGGTATGCTGAACTGGGGTGTGCTTCCTGAATGCGGTGAGGCTTCCAGTTCAGTTAAAAAAAAAAAAAAAAAAAAGCCTTAAAAATATATGTTCAATAGCTTCATATTACCAGTCAGTGTCAAAAAATTCCCCAAATTGTCACATAAATCTTACATAGTTTGTGTGTATCAGGTTCTAAATTGCATCCATGTGTTGGATTGGTTAATGTTTCTTCAATTACTTTTGTTCTATAGATTCTGCCACCATGCCTCCTTCTTACCCATTGCAATTTATTTGCTTAGGAAATTGAATCATTTGTCCTATAGAGTCTTCATAGTTTGGATTTTGCTGATTGCATCCCTGTGGTATTACTTCACATGTTCCTCTGGACCACATGTTTCTTGTAAATTAGTAGTTCTAGAGGCTTGGTCAGATTCAGGTTTGAGTTCATTCCAAGAATGCATTATGAATGGTGCAGTGGACTTCCATCAGGATGCATGTAATGTCTCTTGATTTGTCCTTTCAAGAAGTGATCAGTCTTTACTGACCATAGCCCAGATTCATGAACTTTGTTAGAGGTTATGAAATCGTGATATTTTAAGCATCAGTACTTTTTTATCTTTAGCTGGAATGTTTCTATAAAAAGAAACTTTCTTTCATCATGATATATAGTTCAGATAGGAAACAAAAAATAGATGTTTAATTTTTTTCTCTTTAAAAGTCAACTTTAAAAATAAAGATCTCTAATATCCTCCACAGGCAAACAGGCAAGTTTTATCATTATTGTTTTGTTTTGTTTCAATATCATTACCAGTTGGCATCTATATTATCAACTCATGGAAATGAACATATTTTACATATTTTAGTACAATGCAGTTACTCTTACTAATGCTCAAGTTATTTGAATTTTTTTTCATCTTTTTCTCTGCTCTGAAGTAAAATTGAGATTATCTGAATGTTAAAGGTGTGGTAGAGTTCCTCTGTGCAACCATTTGGGCCTGGTGCTTTTTTATAAGGGGGCTCTTTAATTCTTTTCTCTATTTCTTTTACGCAAATTGATCTGTTAAGACTTTCTGTCTCTACTGGGATCAATTTAGGTAAGTTGTATTTTTCTAGAAAATTATCCATTTCATCTAGGCTTTAAAATATTTTGGCATAGAGTTGGAAGAACAGTCTCTTACGCTTTTATTTTAGACTTCCTCTGCTTTGATGGTTTTCCCTACCCACCCACCCACCTACTGACTGCTATTGTTTCGAATTTAGAGTGTCTATGCTTTCTAACATTTATTTTCGTAATTAGTTTACCTGGCGGTTTCAATATTTTGTTGATTGTTTCAGCCCTGGCTTTATTTATTAGTCCTATTCTTTTCTATTTCTAATTTATTAATTTCAGTTTTCATCTTTATTGATTCTTTTCTTCTAGATTCTTTTGGCTTACTTTATTTTTTTCCTAGCTTTTTGAGTGGAGTGAATAATTCATTTATTTTCATTTTTATTAATATAGGTATTTAAGGCTAAACTTTTCCCATTAGTAACTCCTTTGGCTGAATACCATAGACTTGAGTATTTGTGTTTCTATTATTATTATTTTCTAGAAATTCAGTATTATAATTGCATGTTGCAGATTTATAGCTGATCAGCAGCTGTTTCATTAACATGTGTTTTGTTTTTGTTATTTTTAAATGGAGTGGTCTTTTTGTTTTTGTTTTATTTGTTAATAATTATTAGTTTTATTGTATTGTGATGAGCGAGTATTCTTTCTGTTCTTTGGAATTTGAGGTTTTCTTTGTGGCCTAAGGTATGATCACTTGAGAAGAAAGTGTTTCTTTAGTGCTGTATTGGAATTCAGGTTTCTACATAGAGCTATAAGAGCTCCCTTATTGGTTATGTTTCAATCTCCTAAATTCTTACTTTCCACTTGATCTGTCTTGGATGAGAGAGACATATTAAAATCACCTGTTATTAGTAGGTTTCTGTCAATTTCCCCTGAATCTTCTATTGTTAGGTGCATAAACATTAATAACTGATATACTTTCATTGTGAATTGTTGCCTTTAACAACTTATAGTCTTCTTTGTCTCCTTCAATACTTTTTGGTTTGAACTTCATCTTGTCAAATATCAAGATTGCAACTCTGTTTTTAAGTTTTGATTTGCATTAATATCTTTGTCTATCTTGTTATATCTAACCTTTTGGGATCTCTTGTTTTAGGTGTTTCTCATGTAGAGCAGAATGTTGGGATTTGTTCTGTTGGCTAAATTAAAAAGAATCTTTTAAAATAGGTAAATTAAGCCCATTTACATTGATTGATATGCTTGACCTCAATACCGCCATCTTATTTTATATTGTGACTAACTTTTAATATAATTTTTATCCCTATAACTTTCCTTCTAACTGTGCAATTCCTTTACTGGGCAAAGTTCCACACGATTTGCTTTTGTCTCCACCATCCTTCATGCTGTTTTTGATGCTATTTTGTAGTTCACACCAATCATATATCCATCTTGCGATCCTAAAGCTTAGGAACCTCCTCAGCCTATTAAAACACTTAGAGTCAAAGCTTTAGTTTGCTGCAGTGTGTTCCATCACGAATGAAGTTGTTTAGAGAGACTTACCCAGGCTTGCCTGACATAGGAATGAACCCGGAGTTTGGAAATGAAAAGACAAAGGGTGTTAGGAGAAGAGAGAAATGTTTCTGGGAGTGTTTTCCCTTACTTAATGAATTACTAGGAGATTTGTGGCTGCCCAGTCTGCCCGGGTAACTCTTTCAGCATGTGGACCCAGAGTGTCATGGGCTTGCTCCACTCTATCCTTGCTGCCCTTTCCATGAACTGTGACACTTCCTGTCACCAGTTTATTTTCACTTCTCTCCTGGCAGCTGTCCACTGTAGTCGGCATGCATTTGAAATCATTTGCTACTTACTTGAGAATTCACGCTAGGGAGAAAGGGAAGAAAATAACCATTCCTAGGGACACCACATCGTCATGAATTTGAAAGAAAAGTCAACATTGAAGAAAGCTCATTTCCACTATTTTCACCACCCAAATGACTGTGGATTAAGAGACCCAGAGAATGCCAAGTAAACGGTAGGAGAAGGGAAAGAAAAGTCCGAGGCAGTTGTGGGGATGCCTTAATGAGGCTACCATCCCTTGACAAGCCCCAGCTCAGGCCAGGCAGCTCTGCAGGACTGCCCTCTCACTCTCCCTCTCACGGCAGCTCCTGGGTTTGGCGCCTATTCACCCGCCACAGGCAGAAGCTGCACATGCTCTGAACCTTCTTAGGGTTTTTCTGGAGAGCTGTGGTTTGGTCTCAGATGTCTGGGTTTTGTTATTTGTAAACTGGAGACATATTTAGTTGAAGCTGGAAGGGGACCTCAGACGAAGGTACTATAATGCTCAGTGGTCACAGCCAGAGCTCTGGTCCAAAGAGTCTTGGGTTCAAATCATACCTCTGTGACCCTCAACGACCATCTAAACAACTGTGAATATAATACACAGAGTTTTAGTAAATCTTACATGAGTTACTATATGTCAGTGGTTCTCAAAGGGTGGTCCCCAGATCAGAAGCATCCGCATTACCTGGCAACTTGTCAGAAATGCAAATTATGAGGTTTCAGCTCTGCCCCCTGAATCAGAAACTCTGGGGTAGACCCAACAATCGACAGACAGTCAGTGTCCTGAAAAGCCCTGCTGGTGAGTTTGATGGCTGTTTGAGAACCACTGGTGTAAGTAAAGCATGTAGCAGAGTCAGTAACATAGTAATTCCTAGATAAATGGTAGCTATTAGCTTTGATATTATTTATAGTGGGATCAACAGGGCCCAGGGAGGTGGCAGTTTACTCAAGATCACAGTGAGTTAGTGGCACGGCTGAGGTTGAATCAGCTCTTTTGGCTCCATGAAGGGTGCCCTTCCCTGTCTGTTCTCTCTTTCTCTCCCTCATAAAATTTATAATGATAAACCAATGTGATGTCCTTAGAGTGAGTTGGGGAAACAGAGGTAGCAGCTAAAACTTACAACCCTAAACTTTCTCCTCTCAAGAGATAGCATAGTTGGGGGGAGCCAGGATGGTTCAGCAGGTTGAGAGCTTGCTTTGCAGCCCCAGGGACCGTAGATTGAATCCCGGCCCTGGCCCTGGCCCTGGCCCCGGCCCCAGCACTGGCCCCGGCCCCGGCCCTTGTGGACCCATATGCTGAACTGGGGTGTTCTTCCCGTAAGGGAGGCCGCCAGTTCAATTCTCACCCCTGGTTTGGCCTAAAAAAAGCAGAGAGATAGCATAGTTGACTTTAGTATGTCACCTTCTATATTTTTAAATGTTTAATGTCAATAATTTTTATATAGACGTAAATAAACAATGTAATATGTATATAATATGTATTGTTAGACATATAATAAAATTGGGATCACACTAATTAAATGAATTTAAAAGTCAACTAGTACAACTAGGTTTATAATAAAATAAAATAAAAAAACAGCGCCATCTCTCCCCACTCCCAAGTCTTGATCCCAGAGGCAACTACTTGCCATCTTTTCAGCTATTTTCATTTTTTACTCCATTTTTGTAAATATCACGTGCATAGTACTCTGCCTTGATTTTCTCAGTCATATCCAGGGGCTGGTGGAACAGGCACCCAGTGGAGTTCTATGAGCATGAGACACCAAGATGCTTGATGGGAGGCTGATGAGACTGGCTATGTGGGGACTGACAGTCAACCCCGGAAAGATCCCACTGGGAAGTGAGGATGACTATCAAAGCCTCTGCCCATATACTAGATGGGGAAGTTGCTCACCCATAAAAGAAGAGAAAACTGGTTGCAGAAATGGAGTGTGGATATTGGAGGAAAAGACAGTCCTTGGAACCAGAGTAAGGGGCTGCATCATATAAAGGCTTGACTGGGGTTGGAGGATCCAGTTCCCAGGAAGCTTGCTAATGGGGTTGGCAAGTTGGTACTGGTTGTTGGCTGGAGACCTTAGTTCCTCTCTACATGGAGCTCTCCATTGGGCTCCTTGAGTGCCCTTGTGACATGGTAGCTGTCTTTCCCCAGTGTGAGTATTTCAGAGGTAAGAGAGTGCCAGTGAAGGCTGTATCCCTTTCATAAAGTTACTTAGCATTACTTCTGCCACATTCTACTTATTAGAATTGAGTCATCAACGGCCCACATTCCAGGGAAAATGAATTAAACTCTACCATTTGAAGAAAGTCATATCAAAGAACTTGCAGACATATTTTTAAATCACCACATCAACCAACATATATCTGTTTCCATGGAAATAAAGAAAAAAAGTACTATGGTTCTTTCTCTATTTATTCAATATTTGAATACCTACAATCAGGGAGAGCGAATAGGATTCAAATCTAATTCCCATTTATTGCTAGTGGCTTCCAGGGGCACTGTGTTGCAAAAGATTCTGAGGGCATATCCAGGTTGATTAGCGATGTCTGCCATAAACACCAGAGTAGGGAGTACCGGCACATGAATCACGTATTTGTTATTTTTGTGGCAGGTGTTCAACCCTGTGACAGGGACAGATGTGAATAAGATATAAACCTAGATCTCCAACTGTTTACAATATGTTTATTGAAGACTGATGGACATAAGGAGCTAGTCACTGACTTCTTTTCATCCTTTCTTTCATAGTGATAGAACTGTAGCCCAAAACCTGGCTGCTCAGCAGATACGTTTCCCAGCATCCTTTGAAGTTACGTGTGGCCATGCAAGTAAGTTTCCTCCAAAGTAAGTAAAAATGATATATGTCACTTCTGGTCTGATGCCTTAACTCTGGGCCATACCCAGGAGTTGGTGGAGAGAAAATATGGACTATAGACACCAGTCAACCTGAAACCTGCCTCCTGGACTTTTCCATGAGAGAGAGGTAAGTGTTTTTGTTCTTTAAGCAGTTGATCTTAGAAACCTTTTTCTTACAGTAACTAATATAACAAAAACAGATGAGATATATAATAAGCACTATAAATTTTCACATAGTACAAGATAAATGCACAAAAAATCCATCATAAACTCACATAAGGACCAAATGAATTATACTGAGTATTGGAGGTACAGATTCAACAGCAATAGCACCTAACTGTAAATAGCAATGACACCTAGAATTGTTGTGAAGTTTAAGTAATAGCTAGGAAGTATAAATGTTCAATAAATATCTGCGATTTTATTCTTGTAAATTCACGTATAAGCACTGGTGTCATATTTTGGCAAAAAGTACATACGAAGAATTGGACTGGTTTTTTTGTTTATTTTTTGGTGTTTGGTTTGTTTTTGTTTGTACTAAAACATGAGTCTGGTCCATTATTTCATTTGTTTTCATGATCAGATCTATTTATTTTCCATTAATCCATTACTTGATATGCAACCAGAATGATGTCTGAGGCAAGAAAGTTAATGTACAGCACAGATGTAGCCTTAGTCTCTGAGGAGTTAATTGTAGTCATGAAACTGAAAAACTAAAACCATGAAAGGAATTTAAAGCATTAGAAGTAAAATCAGTAATTCTAGGTCTGGGCCAAGACCGTCTAAGTTGTGGAAGTACATTAACATTCATGAACAGAATTGTTGCATAAGCAGTAGTTTTTCCATGAAGAGATGCACAGAGAGAAACCCTCAGTGCACAAATATACGAAGGCAGAGAAGGCTCCTGCCCTGCTGCTCAAAGATCCCTCAGGAAAAAGAGTGCCATGCAATTACCAGGAATTATATAGTTGGTTCTTCCTCAGCATCAGGAAGAAACACACGTGTCCCTTTGTTCCTTCTGCTTGCCCTTTTGAGGCCAGGGACTCTGGCATTCACTGAGCTAATGTGTGAAAGCTTGGGAGGGTGCCTGGAGGTCACAGCTGTGGGAAATGAGACAAAGTACGTAATCAGTTCCTGCTCTCCCTGAGCTTCCAATTTTATGAGAGAGATGGGTGCTCACACAGGAAAAGACATAAGGTGCAAGCGATAAATCCACAGCTACTGAATGGTTAAACGATGCCATCCAGGCTGAGTGCTACAGGAGGGCAGAGAAAGAATTGTTCCTTGGGATCTGTGTTAGACATATAAAATGTTAAAGCTGGAAGGGACAAGCAATGTGGTATTGGTTTACTTCTCCTGGTTGGTTAATTGCTTATTAGTGCAATTCCTGTTCATATTGTGAAATGACATACATCCCAGAGCCAGGTAGAAAAGAAAACTTGCCATGACTGTTTTCTTCTGGACAATGAGAGTAATCTTTTCTTTTTTGGTTTTTGGAGGTGTTTTTTGTTCTGTTTTGGAATGGGAAAGTTATAAGAAAAGGAAGATGGGGGAATAAAGGAAAATTGAGAGAGGACGTTTATGTCCATTTTTCTGGTGCAAACCCTGAGAATGCCCCCAACCCACCCCATGGCCTAGTTTCTATTCGAGGGAAATCCAATGAACATGTTTAAAGTATAATATGGACTTTCAATATATTTGTTTTTACTTGTATATAAACTATCACAAATTTTCTCACTGGGATTTGAATCTTTCAGACCTCTCTTTCATTCCAAAGATGACTTTGTCTTTTGAACGTTGGAGAAATATCCCTTCAGCTGTAGTTAAGATGTGAGAGAGTCAAGTCAGGGTAAAAAAAAATTTTTTTAGCTTAAAAAAATTCTCAGACATTTTTTGCTAAGCCATAAATCAACAGTGGTTGAATTAAAACAGATCAAGCTTGGCTTGGGTTTAGACCTCCATGAGGTCTCTGGCTAAGCTTGAAGGGGGGCAAAAAAAAAGTTAATACTTAAAAAAAAACCCAACTCCTTTGCATGTTCAGTTGGAAAACAGCAAATTGTTTAATGAGTCGGCTCTTCTAATCACCCCTACATTTGTATCTACATAGCATTTCTTCATGTTGGCCTCAAACCTGGTTTTCTGTGCTTTTCCTTATCCATGCACCAAGACCACAGGTAGGGAAGAAATGAAACTTGCTTGGAATCCAGAACCCACCTTTCAAATAGTGTGGCTTGCCCAAGGAATCAGTACCTAATTCTTAATATTAACTTTGACGAGAATATAAATATTGGTTTCTTGGTCTCTGGCCTCCAAGCAGCAGCTTTCAGAGAGTGAGCTATGGTGGTCCCTGCTCCGAAACAGAGAATGCCTGGGCTGGACACTGGAAGGAGCTATCTGGGATGCTGACCATCTCTCTTTCTCCTCAATGGGTCAAATCTAATGGAAGCATCTTAGTTTTCAAAACCCAAAATCAAGCAGAGATTGAATAATTTTTAGAGGCAGCATCTGCACAGAACCATGGCCTCAACTGTTTGGATCACAAATCTGTTGAACATATCTTTGAATAACAACATAAAATAAGTTTTCAGTGCCATTGGATTTTGAAGGATACATATTACTTCCCAGGCACTACAAGCATTTGATTCTGTGGGTCCACAACTTGGGAACTTGTATTATCTATGTAATGTCAGCATTTTATAATTCTATATGACTTTCTTCTTGTCTCCTTTTTTCTTTGTATGTTTTTGTAATGTTAGATATGTTTAATTTGGGACAGATATATCTCAAAAGAAGGTCTATTCCCACCCCCACCTCAAGTTATAACCATCAATGATACTCCTTGCTTTCTTGTTGGCAAATGTAACGAGCAAAACAGTTATTTCATGGCCCAGTTTAAGTCCTGGAAATCTAAAACCCAAAGAGATACTTTAGCAATGTTTATATAGGACAGACAACTATTTGTTGGACCTAAAAATCTCTAGGTAATTCACTTATCAAACATACTTGTAACGATATCACATAAAGAAAATGAAAAAGTCTAACACCAATAAATGGTCTCTTACCTTGACTATTAACGTACTGCTTTGGCTCCTTTCAGCAAAGTTTCAAAGGAAAACAGTCTTTACAAAGCATGTTAACACACTATTTAGCCTACAAGATGTTAGCATTATTGAATCAATTTAGCCTAGAAATGACTAATAGTCACAGTGTCTTTCATGTTTATGTTGATTCTTGCTTAGTTCTCAGAGTGTCAAGTCTCTGCTAGCATCTTTATTTCTGAAAGTCTGGAACATCAGTCTTTCCTGTAAGGTGCTAAAGTGTCCTCCACCCCACCCCCCCACCCCAACTCCTTTTGTTTCTGTATCTGCTTCAACACTTACCGTACAAGCCTACGATGATGCTTTATTTCCATGGTATCCAACTCTCTTCCTCTAGCCATGTAATATGACAATATCATTGGGAATGGGGCATATATGTGCAGAAAACACACAGACATGGAATCACATTTCACATACACTGAATGCACACATTTACCAGACCATAAATTAAAAGTATTTCAAAAGTATGTTACTTGGAACTTAACTATATTTTTTTCATAATGACCAAGTTATGAAGCAAATATAGTTTAAATGGTTCTTAGAAGTCTTTTGTTTTTATTATCGAGCTGAATGATTATATTAGTTGCCCTTTGGTTTCCAATTACTTCTTTGTATTAAAGCTGGAATTCTAAATTTTAACTGAGAAATCCCAATGCCACCCCAGAACCTAGAAAAGAATTTCCATCCATCAGACCCCACATATAATGCCCACTAGCAAAAAAAAAAAGCTTCTACCTGCTTCTCTTTCCAAAGGGAGTCCTAACCCAGACTCTTGGGCCTTGGAATAGGCCCATTGCTTACTTATCTAAAAGACTGGACCCTGTGGGGGCCGGCTGGCCAGCCTGTCTCTGGGCCATAACCACCATGGCACTGCTTGTCAAAGAGGCTGATAAATTGACATTGGGCCAAGAACTAACCCTCACCACCCCTCGTGCAGTTAAGGCCCTTGGCCGGAGCAGCCCAGGGAAATAAATGGGTCTCAAATGCCCACATCACCCAGTATCAAGCCCTGCTCCTGGATCAACCTCACATTAGATCTCATAAGACCATGGCTCTTAACCCTGCTCATCTCCTCTGGGACGACATCCCGGAGGAACCCCTGCACGACTGCCTGGTCAGAGACAAAAGAGAAGGCATTATAGCATTGTGGGGAAGAGATAAAAATCATTTCTAGCTCTACTACACACTACCTGCTGAAGCTTTACAAACTTGTTTCCTCCTGTCAAATGGCAATACTCCCCTCTGCCCTAAAATGAAGATGACAATACCTACCCACTGGATAGTTATAAGAATCAAATGAGATAATGTACAGAATGCACTTAATGTATATTACGTGCCTAATGAAGAGCAGCAGACATTTTCATCCCCCAGAACCCACCCATGTAGTCTTGGGGTGGGAGAGGACCTGATTCATTGGCAGGTTCCCCAAAGGGTTGGGGGAATTTAGATGATAATTCCCCCAACCCCTTGGCAACGAGTCAGGTGCCCACCTAGGACCACCTGCACCATCTTGGTAGTGAAACCTTTCCCCCAACAACTGCAACTCAAACAGGCAGATTTCTTCAGGTTAAAACAAACAAAAAATACTGATTGAGCTGACGAAGATGGTTAGATAAGCCACAGCTGCCCATCTTGCTACCAATCAGTTCCAGCCACAAGCCAAATTGGCAGTAAATGCAGGGCCTTCCTCCAAATTGTGGGGTGGGGAGGGAATAGGAGACAGTTGTGGGTCAATCCATTTGGCTTTCTTAAAATGAAAGAAAAATGGAAAGATTGGCACTTTTAAAAAATTTATTTTTTTGTTTTTGACAGAGACCGAGAGAGACAAAGAGAGGCAGAGAGAAGGGGGAGGGCCCAGAGCAGTCTCCAAAGCTGTACATCATCAGTTTTCGACATGGTTTCATTCCACACAGGTGGGCGGGCAGGAGCTGTGCAGGGTGGGAACTGAGCTGGGAAACTCCCGTATGGGAAGCACACCCCAGCTCAGGATATGGGTCTGTGCGGACTGGAGCCAGGATTCGATCATCGGTCCCCGGGGCTGCAAAGCAAGCGCTAAACCTGCTGAGCCATCCTGGCTTCCCCCTGAGCCACAATAGCTTCCCCGAGATTGGCATATTTTATGATATCTGGAAAATAAACATTTAGGACATCCCAATCGCCCTTTAAATATAGATTCCAGTGTTGGGTCTATTTTTTAAATAGTTTCAAGATATTATATAGGCCAATGCTCTCCAAACTATAGAGTGCAACCCACTGATACAGTATAAAATCAATTTAATGGATTACTATTATCATTTTAAAAAGAAATAATAAAATGGGATGGGATGGGATAGAATAGAGTAGAATAGAATAGAATAGAATAGAATAGAATAGAATAGAATAGAATAGAATAGAATAGAATAGCATACAATAGAATAGATCAAACAAGGTAATAGTGAGCATTCTTTCATGGAACTGGGTTGAGATATAAAGGTGTTTTATTATGGGCTGCAGTAGAACATTTTGAAAGTTACTGATATAGGCAGATTCTTTAAAAATGACTGTTTTCTTGTTAAAATATTATCTATATTCAACAAGAACAAGTTTTGTATTGGAAGTTCTTGACAGAATCAAAAGCAGCATGACAGGATTAAAAAAAAAAAAGTATTTATGGCTACCAACAACTTGAGTTCTATCCCAGACAAAAACTGTAAACTTTCTCTTAGCTTCTGAGAAGGTTTGGGATTTTGTTATCCAGGAGAGACTATCAAGTCAAACAAAACTGAGATTTACCAAATAGTAAAGCGCACGTGGGCCCCTTGTTGGTATTGGCCACTCAACCATCTCAACCTTTTCTTCTCAAGCACTGGAAGAACCCAGTCACTCATCCTCTTGCAGTAATGTTTTTCCTTCACTCTCACTGGGCCTGTAGACTTGGGTATTTTCTAGGGCTTTATGTCTAACCCAGCATGTCTAAGGTAGATGGTATGCCTGTATAGTCAGACGCTAGGTATAGACCAAAAATAGATGAGGGCTAGTGAGGGTAGAAAGTCTGCAGTCTGTCCCCAAGTACAAGAGGATGCACCGGGATAATGTGCCTTCTTACTGGCAAGTGAGTTCGCTGAGTACGGGACCACGTCTGTCTTACATGTTGCTACATGCCAGTGCAGGGCACCTAATAGATGCTCAGTAAAAATAGATGTAATGCCTGATGGTGTAAAAAACCAACCAATAGCTTGTCTAAAACGTCTTTGGGCTGAGCAATGAACCTAAACGTCAGGTGTGCAGACTAATAAAAAGCATATACTCTTAAATTCAAAGGACATTGTGACTCCAGCATAATATACTTACATCTTAACTTGAAACACTTCACCAAAAACTAGAGCCTCCACTGGGAAGTTCCTGGGACCCACAGAGGCTCGTGTGTCCCCTCCTGCCCCTCTCTCCAGATGAAAGGAAAGCCATCTGGCACACGCTGCAAACCAGATGTGCTGCAGGAACCAGCATAAAGGTCTCCCTGTGCTCACAATTCCTGTCTAGGAAGTCAGAGAACTTTTGGGAAATGCAGAGAAATGGCCAAATTGGTTTGCCATGGAATGTATAAACCCAACTGACCCTATGATTGGGTTTCATCCTCCGACCACAAGAGTGCCAGGCAAGGAAAATGACTGAAGTTTTCCCCATCTAGAGCCCATGAAGACAGACTGATTGACTTTAAACTTGCAGGTTTTAATTTGCCCTCTACCCAGAAGGCCCCTCGGGATGCATAGAACAGCCCTTCCCCCACACCAAAAACTGGTTTAACTTTTTTTTTTCTCTTTGGTTTCTTTGAAGATGGTATTAGCTGATAGAGTTTTTTGTTTTTTGTTTTTCTAAGAAGCATACTATTTTTCTAATCATAAAATAAGTACATATTTATTGTAGAAACATCTGGAAGGCCTGGGAAAATATTAATAAAAAAAAACATTGAAAATTCAACTGTAATCTCTCTACCCAGAGATACCCTCACAGTTGACATTTTGATATAGTTCTTATTGGATCTTTTTTAAGATTTATTTTATTGTTTGAGAGAAGGGGAAAGAGAGAGAGAGAGAAGGGGGTAGGGCTCAGAGGAGTTACCACAGCTGCATATCACCTTATGGGATTTTTTAATATGACTATATGTAGGTGTAGGTATGTGTTTTTAAAAAATTAGGACCAATATTTTCCTAGCATAAATTACCCCGTTATAAATGAACATTCTGGAATATAAACTTTCTCTCCACTCTCCACCTCTGTCTATATCTTCCCAGGCTTGATTTCTAAAAGAGGAATTAGTGAATCAAACAGGTAAACGTTTTTGAAGCTCTTGTTGCAAGTTGTCTAATTGCCCTCCAGAAAGGCTGTACCAGTTTTTGCTCTACCTGTTGGCTTGAGTCCTTAAAGCATTTGCTTGAAGCCTTTCCTGCCCTGTTTTCTAAGCCTGTTCCCTAACCTTCCCAATGATTCTGTGGGCTCCCGGATATCATTTCTATAAGTTCTGTCTCTGCTTAAATCAATCTGCTGCTTGCAACCAAGAACGCTGGCTGATATCTTAATAGCCTCTTCAGACTCAGTGTGCTCATCTATGAAATGTGACTATCAGTGCCACCCCAGAACAATGAGATGTGGACTATGAAGACACATGAAGGCACCCAACCCCACACCATGGCGCATAGAAGTTTAATATATAGAGGAATGTCACTCTTGTTTTCAGGTTACCTAGCCCATA
Source organism: Craseonycteris thonglongyai (assembly GCA_004027555.1). NCBI lineage: Eukaryota > Metazoa > Chordata > Mammalia > Chiroptera > Craseonycteridae > Craseonycteris > Craseonycteris thonglongyai. The sequence goes on from PVKE010008579.1 coordinate 30,443, forward strand.
GAAATCAGGCTGTTAGTGAGAAGAAAACTCAAGCTGTGTTGCTCTCACTTGTAAATAGCACTATCGTTATCTTGTTATAGCAGTCATTTATTGTGCCCTTCCGGGCACTGTGCTGGGCAACACACCTAATCTGCCTCTAATTCCCACAGTAGTGCAAAGTACATACCCCTCCCATTTTACAGATGAAGAACTTGATTCCCCAAATAGTTAACAAGTTGCCAGAGTTATCCCAAGGATTTTAAATCCAATGGAACAGAAACTGTAGAAATTATGAAAAAGTTTAGAGCATTCTCAGAAAGACTGAAGAACTTGAATTATAGCCATATAAGGACCTCCATACATAATCAGTTCAACCATTTTGGCCATACCGAAACTATGAAATAGTTTGAGGTTTCTGAGTGGAAACCTTGACCAAGAGTCTTGCGAGTTTAGTCAAAGGGGCCAAATAGTTGTGCCTCTATTTAGACTTGAGAGTCACAATGGGCGTGGGGTGGTGTTTATCAGAATCATCTTAAGAATTCTTTCAAACCACACATACCTGCCCTCCCCACCACCCTAAAGAAAAGGGGTTGAGTGGCAGTTGCTGATAGAAGCAGATCTTGAGACCAATCTTAGACGCCCTGCAATTTGGAGAAACACGTAAGAATTTTTTTTTTTTTTCACGAACACTCAGTCCAGCTTTACCATCTCTAGACGTTAGAAGAAAAATATTTTCAAAGGTCAAAAATAAAAATACTAGTTTTGTACACTGCAGCTGGAGTGACATTGCAATGACAGGAAAATGTGAACTATGTGAGAGAAGGAGAGTCAGGCACGCACACAAACCAGCTTGTCAAGAAGCGGGAACTCCAGGGCTCCAGGCGTCCGGAAGGAGACTCCAACCCACCCCGGGGAGGCCTGGTGCTGCTTGCCTGTCTTAAAAGCCAGGCTAGACTTTGGCTTCTGAGATGAAAAATTACACCAAAAGACATGCCTGATTTTTATTAACTATCCTCAAAAGGAGCCTTTCACTAATTCTGAGGAAGATATTTTGCTTGAATGTTTTCACACTTTGGCAAATGCAATCCAGTGGGCTGGGATTGGAGGGGTTTTGCCCTGGGCAAGTGGTTGAGCCCAAAAAACCCTGCAGACTCCAGGAACAATTTAAAGAAGAGGAAAGAGATTTCCTTGAATCGATATGGTGGAGCCAAAATAAATGGCTACTCTGGTTCTCTTGAGAAAACACGATTGCGTTTTTTTTCACAGCAGAGATCTCTGATGCAATTGACTAGGAGACCTGGGTCAAGATTCAAAGAGGCTGGGCTGAGCCCTCTAGTCTCTGAAGCGGCTGCTCAGCCTCCATGTGACCAGAGCAGGGGAAGGGCCGGAAGTGGCTTTGGCCATTAGCCACCTTTGCAGCCTGTGAACAGATCTGGGTTTTGACAGATTAAAGATGGTTCCTGCAGATAGGGCAGGAGTAGGTGGTGTCAGGGCATGTGCCCAAAACTCTCCGTCCACAGGGGCAAAGCGAAAATGCACATGGATGATATTGGATCAGCCGTGAAGATTTTGGAAGACAATCTTAGTGAAAAGCCGGAGCAAGAGACGGGAGCAATAAATCAGGCGGAGAGAAAGTCGGGGCCGCAGGACGCTGCTGCCGGTGTAGCCCTCCCCAGCCAGCGGAAGCGCACGTGGGCCGCAGCCAGCGTTGACTCTAGCACCCTGCCAGCTTATTCTGGCTCCGAGAAAATGAGAACATCTTGGCTAAAGATGTGGGGGGCAGTGAGTGATTTTCAGCAAAATAATTTTTCCCCGAAGGGGAAATTGAGGCCTAGGGCTCTGATACCAAGCGAAGCCCCTAACAAAAGCACAGTGGACCAAAACCGACGGAAATGAGCACAGCAAGGCAGAAGAACCGGCCCCCATCTTTCAGAGATGCTGTTTTAAATCCCACACTGCCGATTAAAAAATAATAATTTATAGTGAAATGCCAACAAAACTCCCAAGTTGCTAGAGTAGAATGATTAAAAGCCTCGGATTTAGACTCAGACATCTCAGCCTCGGTTTCTTCATCCATATAATGGGTACAATCATTCTCGCTTCATAATGTAAGGATTAGACACGAGCTGGATGTGGCAACTGAAACTATTTACAATCACTTCAGAAAAGCAGTTTTCAAGGAAGAGTAGCAGTTCATGGGAAGGAGGATTTCTTTGAAATTCCCAAGTGAATGGCCAAGGAAAAGCAGAGAACAATTAACTTACTAATTGTGTGTTGGTAAAAATAGATCCCCAGGAAAGAATGGAAGGGAGAAAGGAAGGAATAAGTAGGGGAGCTAGGATGGTTCAGCAGGCTAAGCGCTCGCTTTGCAGCCCCCGGGTCCAAGGATCGAGTCCTGGCCCCAGCTTGTATGAATCCATATGCTGAACTGGGGTGTGCTTCTCGTGTGGGAGGCCCCCAGTTCAGTTCTCACCAGGGCAAGTTTCCCATGTGTGGAGAGGCCCCCCGGTTCAGCCCCCAGCTCTCAGGGACATGCCTTCTACGTGGGAGGCCCACTGCTCGGTTCCTGCCCTGCGCAGCCCCTGCCCCACTATGTGGAATGAAACCATGTTGAAAACTGGTAACACACAACTATGGAGACTGCTCTGGGCCCTTCCCCTTCTCTCTGTCTCTCTCTGTCTCTGTCTTTGTCTCTTTCTCTCTCTGTCAAAAACAATAAAATAAATCTTTAAAAAAAAAAAGGAAGAGGGGAAGCCAGGATGGCTCAGCAGGTTAAGCACTCACTTTGCAGCCCCAGGGACCAAGGATTGAATCCCGGCCCGTGTGGACCCATATGCTGAACTGGGGTGTGCTTCCCATGCGGGAGGCCCCAGTTCGGTTCTTGCCCCCAGTTCAGCCCCTGGCCCAAGGGGGTGTGCCTCCCATGGAGGAGGCCCCCAGCCCTGTCTCGCCCTGCATGGCCCCCACCCACCTGTGTGGAATGAAACCATGTTGAAAAAGGGATGATGTGCAACTATGGAGACTGCTCTGGGTCCTCCCCCTTCTCTCTGTCTCTCTCTCTCTGCCTCTGTCTCTTTCTGTCTCTGTCAAAAATAATAAAATAAATCTTTAAAAAAAGAGGAAGGGAGGGAGGGAGGAAGCAGGGGGAGGGGGGAGGGAAGAGAATCCACTTCGGACTTCTCAGCCACTGCCTGTTCAGTCTACCCTTCACTCTGCGGTCGGCTCTCTGACCAGGTCTTTCCCTTGTCCAGAATTTGCCGTCTGCACACTCTAATAAAGAGGTCCAACCTCCCTCAAACAAGGGCCCATACAATATGGCGCCTCCTCTCACTCACGCCTCAAGCACACACTGCAGTGGTTCTCATGCAGACGTACCTGAATCTTCCACCTGCACACTCTTCACTTCTGGGCCTTTGAGAATGTTTGGAAATCTTTGGTTGTCACTACGGGGTGCTAGGTAGGGAAGAAATGTAAACTGTACATGGTGTAACTGGGGAGCAGGCAGTGTCCTGTAACAATCCTGGTCAAAATTCTAATAGCAGCCCTGCTTTAAAAAACCCTGGAACACTCTGTGTCTTTGTTCCTGCACTATCTCCTGCCTAAAATGCTCTTCCCTTCATTCCGTTCCACTTGCTTTCCTCCTCCTCAAAGGCCTAGTTCAAAATTGATCTCCCCTAGGAAGTCTTCCAGACCCCAGCTCCCCACCAATGACAGAACTGATGGCTCTTTTCTAAATACTCCTGGGAACCAGCCTCTGCAGGACCCTGGACTAGTCATAGCGGATTAGTTGGCACATCTTCCTTCATACACCCCAAGGGCTGAGAGAGAACCTCCTGGTTTTGCATCCTCAGGGCCTAGCACAGTGCCCACCACCCGGTAAGGCTCAATTCATACTGAAAGATGGAGGAAATAAAGGCCTGTAGTTTTCTTTCTCATTCATGAGCACATGTAAACCAGGTCCGGAGGGAAACTGCATGGGAGCGAGATGAACTGAAATCACCTTGCTACCGGCATCCTCGGACGTCATTGTGAACCACGTAGCTAACATATCTGCTCTTCTCTTTACGTGTGTGTGTGTGTGTGTGTGTGTGTGATTATTCTTTCTGGGTCGTTAAAAGTTGTTTGATTTGGTTGATACCTTATTTATTTAATAATAGATTCCACCCTGAAAACCAAGTTCAGGAACTAGGAGACAGGGTTGCTATTTCTTTGATAGAGATCTCCTTGGCTCCAGTGATCTTAGTCCAGGCATGCTCTAGGAAACAGACTCAAATTGAAAATTTGGGTTCCTCAGGGGAGGTGCTATAGTGGTGGAGACAGACGTAGAAATAACTATATGAGGCAGAAGGCTGTCAGTGCTAAACAGAGGGACAAGCACCCTGCTAGCATAGAAGTGCTAAATAATACGTGGTGAATGAACAGAAACCGGCAATCAGTTGGAGAATAGAGGAGGCAGCAGAGACACAAGTTATTCATATAATGATCATCTTTGTGTGACTTAAGAGGCAGTCCAAACTGTGATTATGACATTTGATTATTGTCAGACATTAATTAGCTCCCAGATTCATGCCTTTCAATCCATTCTGCATCCTGCTATGAGGTTAATATTCTGAAAATATACTTCCTGCTTCCCTCCCCCATACTTAATTTTCAATAGCTTCCCATAATGTGCAGATCAAAGTCATTAGCCCGGGCATCTGAGGATCTCCCTCAACCTTCCAATGTGGGCCATGCCCCCTTCCATCTCCTGCCCCTCCCCTGCACCAACCTTCCACTCCAGGTAAAGTGATCAGCTGACAGTCCCCCAAACATGATGGAGAGGCCCTGCCACATTCACGAATTTGATCATACTGCCCTCATTATCTAGAACAGCTTCCCCTTTCACGCAAGTCCTCCAAATCCTGCCTTCTCAGCTTCAATTTCCTCTATCTACTCACTCAGTTGCTCAGTTTCCCAAAGAGCACGGCTTATTTTTTCAGCTAGGTTTAGAGTTTGGCATTCCTCCCGTCCAATCAGGAGGGTGCATCGCACGATCCAAACATGGTACCTGGGGCACCATCATGACAGGCTAGTGACCCCAAGAATGGAATAGAAGTTGAAGAGAGGGTAGCAAATAGAGCCTGTTTTTTACTTTTGTTTTTTACATCAATGACAGGTCTCACTATCCTGGACTTAGTGAGTCCATTTAAAAAGAGTTATATTCCTTCTTTTTTTTTTTACAAAGTCCTTTTGGACGGGAATATGGGTTCAAAACCGGCCCTCCTGTGGCTGCCAGGAGGATCCTGGGACCTGTCTGGCCAAGGATATCACCTTGGGACAGGCAGGATTTTTCAGATCCATCCAGAGCATGGACGTGCAGATTCAAGCAGTCCTCCCAGGGGCCCATGGCCATCCCCAAAGTCTGCCATTTCTGTCCCTACCATCCAAAGACCCAAGTGAGGTCCCTCTCTCCTGAAGTCCTAACATCACAGGAGTCGGCTCCCAGACCATCCCTGCTACTTTCTAGCTAGATGGACCCAGCTAAGCCATTGGACCCCTGGGCCTCATTTTCCTCAGTCATAAGTTACAGATTCTAACACATGCCATATAGGAGTAGAGATAATATATGTAAAGATATTGATATAGACAAGAAGACAAGTAACTGCTCACTATGGTGCCCCTGGACAGCTATTAGGGGCCCGAAAAACTAAGGCAGAGTGAGATCCATATGGGCAGGTCAGTCACAGTAACAGAGCAGAGATACATGGTGAGCAATGCCATTTCTTCCCACCTATCACCTCTGACTCCACCATGCAAAGACTCTAAATTCAGTCTTTCTGAGCTCAACTCTCCCGAAAGTCTTGCTTCTTTCCTGCTTCCTGCATACATCTCCTTTTTATTCTGGAGTCGGTGCCACGCACACTGCTCTCTCTTGGGAACCCAAATCCTCATCTCACCGTCTTGTAGACCTGACCACAGCTCCCCTTCCCTGCTCTCACCTCCTAGCTCTCCCCCAGAGGCCTCTCTCTTTCTACCTGACATCTGCGTGCCTTCACCCCATTGTTTCCCTGAAGCCTATTCTCCATGAGTGTTTTCTGAATGAACAAAAACTTCTGTCACTGTTCACTATGCAATGAGCCTTTTTAAAGTGTGCCAACCAGCTCCCGTCCTGTCCTGGCCTCGTTGGGAGACACCCAGCCCCACTCTGGATGGCAGGTCAACCAAGGGCAGGGCTGCACCATCATAGCAGCCCAGTTCATTCCGCCACAAAGGCGCTGAGCCTTGTCTTTCCTTCCAGCCTTTCCACCCCAGGAAGACAGACCACCTCGAACTAGGTCAACCAGTCTCACAGCCTTTGCTCCACTCTCTCGGCCTTTATTATCATGGTTCTCACTTGGAAGCACTAAATTTATTGTGATGAGTTATGTCTGGAAAAAAAAAGAAAACACAGAAAGTTTCAGTGATTTCTGACTGAAGCGGAGAAGACCTTCCTATTGGAAAAGCACACCAGTAGGACAGGAGGGTAGCATCAGATGGACTCCACTGGGAGTTTTTCTTAGAAGTGTCCTGAGCTGGCTGGAGCCAAAATCCTGACAACTCTCAGACAAACATCAGGAAAAAGGGAACTTGCTTTCAAAAAGCCAGTCCCATTTAACTCCGGAGGAGCCATCCGTCACAGGACTTGACCTTCTCACCCCTTCTCTTCCTCTCTGCTTCCACAGATGACCAAGCACAGCTTCCCCCTGGTGACCCCACAGACCAACTTGTAGGTCACTAAAGGGGAACTAACAGCTGCCATATTAAGAGACACCTTGCTCTGACCGGCCCCCTTGTCCCACACTGTCTGCCTCAAGTTGTCCCTTCCTATCAACACGCTGCACCATAAAAACCAACAAGAGATACGTTTGCTCATAACAAAGGAAGAAGCTGTTGATGTGTCATGAAATCAGATTCCATGGTGCTGAGACTTGCTGGGGACAAGCGGAGGACACCCAAACCTAAGGGAGTTTGTTATCTTGTTTGCTTTATTCCTAAATGTAAGCTGCACAAACACAAGGCTTGTGTGTGTGTGTGTGTGTGTGTGTGTGTGTGTCTGTGTGTGTGTGTGAATAGACAAGTAAAAGCACAGCATTATTCTCATTCCTGTGAAACTTTCGCTCCACCTACACTTGTGTAACCAGGTCAAATCAAGTCTGAGTTATATGAGAACATGGATTCTAACTTTAACAAATACATAAAGTCATGACCCTTTTGTTTTGATAGGCTGCCTGTTCCAGACAGGCAGAAAAGCCACCAGTAAAACCAAGAGGTATACAAGACTTCACAATTTATTAACAAGATTAGCTGGCTTTAGTTTGTCCATTAATGATTAGTCACAAATGTGTGTGCCTTTGGGAAGCCTTGGAAATCAGGTAACTCAAAGAACCATTTGGTTTAACCTTGCTTCCCTTTCTTTTTGATGTGTTACTGTGCACTGTAAATTGAGGGCTATTTTATAACACATACACCCATTCCTAACCAGATTATATACAACGTGACAAGCCCACCTTAAATACTGTATGTTTTTTCACTTTCCACTATATTTGTAGAACTGCCTGCTGTGAAATTACAAAGTTCATGGTTCAGCTGAACTTTTGAACTCAAGGGAGGATTTGACACAGCAAAACAATCTAAACGAACCCAACGCGAAGTTTTCATAGTCGAAACTGCTTTTCAGCCTATTGTCTGGCGTAATTGGGTAGGAAAGTTCTTTATTGATGTTGTAAAAACTACCAGTTTAATAACAGGCAGAGGGAGTGGAGAGGAGATGAGTGGATGTACCTTGGAGCGTCTAAAATCACACTTCTCTGCGAGTTCACTGAACTCTACCTGACCCCATGAGGAAGGTCTCCCCAGGATAGCCTACCAGCTCCAGGGTCTGTAACCGAATGGCTGCAGCCAACCAGCTCTTAATACTTCAGGGCCTAATGACTTCTCAGATGCCACAAAGAATGATAATAATATTCATTTTTAAAATAGTAGCTGCTACACTACATCCGATGGCTACCAAGTGCCATATTTTTTATATACATGTTTTTCATTCAATCTTCACAAAAACTCAATGAAGCTGCTATTAACATCACTATTTTATAGATGAGGAAACTAGGACCAGAGAGATTAAGTTCTTTGCCCAAAATCACACAGCTAGTATTTGGCTTCTCTGTGCCTCAGTTTTCTCACCTGCAAACACAAAAAACAAAAAACATTGGACAGAGGGATCTCAGATTTGAAGTTTGAGATGCTGGCTTATGCGCATGAGACAGTTGAAGAGGGATATTTCTGTATAGAAGGCAGAATCTCATCTAACTCTAACAACCTATAAGGCAGAAAGGATGACTGCCACTTTACTAAAGAAATTGAATTTAGGTGGGTTAACTGACTTGCCCAAGGTCACACAGCTGGCAAGAGCAGAGGTAGGAAACAATTCCTCATTCTAAAGCTTATTCTTCTTCCATCTCTTGACTACAAAGTCAATGTGATGTCATTCAGATTTTCTTGCTTCCATATTCCAAATTTTGATTGAGTTTGAGAGTTAGGGTTAGCAGGTTGAGGGTGAGAAGAAAGATTTGTTTTGCTTAACTAAATATCAAATTGTTTCTTACAGAGTTTTCATTTTAAAGATTTATTTTATTGTTTTTGACAGAGAGACAGAGACAGAGAGAGACAGAGAGAAGGGGGAGGGCCCAGAGCAGTCTCCATAGTTTGTACATCACTAGTTTTCAACATGGTTTCATTCTACACAAGTGGCTGGGGGTTGTGAAGGGTGGGAACCAGCCCAGGGCATTTTCTAATGGGAAGCATGCTCCTAGAGCTGGGGACCGAACCGGGGGGCCTCCCACACATGGGAAGCTCTCTCTGGTGAGAACCAAACTGGGGCCTCCTGCATGGGAAGCATACCCCAGTTCAGCATATGGTTCCAAACAAGCTGGGGCCAGGACTTAATCCTTGGACCCCGGGGTGTAAATAGAGCACTTAACCCACTGAGCCATCCCAGCTTCCCCCAGAGTTTTCATTTTAAAACCCAAAACATCACCTCCTGGGTTTAGGTACAAATGTGCCCAGAAAGCTCTCCTGTAGAATGGTGTTAACTCCTGTTATTACTATATGCCCACCACCAACCTTTGGGATGATCGCCCCTCAAAAAGCTAAGGAAGAAAGTCTGCTGGATACTAATATTTGAGACAGACTGCATAGAATGCTTAGTCTAGTCCCTTACTAAACATTTAACAAAATTACCTATTATGATATTTTTATTATTCCTCCTTTGAAAATAAGGGCATGGGTACCCCACTACCACATAAAGACATTCCATCCACATGGGGCAGATCAGGCTTTCTCTCTTATATTTTACATATGCCTCTTCTAAACAATATATATGAGGTCTGACAATTAAGTTTGTGAACTTTCCACTGAACACTTATATTGGTAGCACTGTACAAACAACTTGGTAAGGTATCATAACCTTGGTATATCAGTGTCTCACAGCTGTGTTTATGTTGACATATGGTAGTGTCTTGCTGAGTGGAGTTTGTTGTTGTTGTTGTTGTTGTGTGTTTTTGTGTACCATTTCAAGAATGGCAGAGACTGCATTAGAGCAATGAACAAACATTAAATTTCTTGTCAAATTTGGCAAGACTGAAAGTGAAATCAGGGACATGTTAGCTTATGGAGACAATTTCATGAAGAAAACAGCAGTGTCCAAATGGATTAAATATTTTTCTGAGGAGAGAGAAAGCAGATAAAGAGAGGTCAGGGCAGCCAGTAACAAGCAGAACTGACAAAAACATGGCAAAAGTTTGTCGGATTGTGTGTCAAAATCATCATCTGACTGTGAGAAGCATAGCAGACCAAGTAAACACTGATAGAGAAACAGAACCATCTTCACTGAAAATCTTGGCAGGAGAAAGATGAGTACAAAAATGGTCCCAAAGGAACTCACCAATGAACAAAAGCAAAGGGGAGAAGAGGTTTTCTAAGACCTTTTGGAGAGGCAAGACGATGTTCTGGGCCATGTTTTCACTGATGATGAAACATGGGTGTACCAATACAACCCAGAAATAAAGCATCAAAGTGCACAATGGAAGTCAGCTAATTCTCCATGACCAAAAATGTCCACCAGTCCAAATCAAGAGTGAACACAATGTTGTTAACCTTTTTTGATATCTAAGGGATTGTTCATTATGAATTTGTACCAACTGGACAAACAGTCAACCAAGTTGACTACTTGGAAGTGCTTAAAAGGCTGCATAAAAAGTGAGGCAAAAACAACCTGAATTTTTCATCAACCCATGGCTCTTGCATCACGATAATGCACCAGCTCACACGGCACTGTCTATAAGGGAGTTTTTAGCCAGCAAACAAATAACTGTATTGGAACTCCCTCCCTACTCACCTGATCTGGCTCCCAATGACTTTTTTCTTTACCTGAAGATAAAGGAAATATTGAAAGGAAGACATTTTGATTACATTCAAGACATTGGGGGTAATACAACACGAGCTCTGATGGCCATTCCAGGAAGAGTTCCAAAATCGCTTTGAAGGGTGGACTAGGTGCTGGTGTTGGTGCACAGCTTCCCCAGGAGAGTACTTCAAAGATAAACTTAGTGATATTCAGCAACAAGATACATAGCATTTTTTTCTAGGATGAGTTCACAAACTTAATTGTCATACCTCATAGGTACATTTTATTTTGTTTTTAAAGACTTGTTTTTTATTGTTTGAGAAAAGGTGAGAGACTAGGGGGTAGGGAGGGCCCAGAGCAGTCTCCATAGTTGTACATCATTAGTTGTGACATGGTTTTATTCCACACAGGTGGGTGTAGGGTCACACGGGATGGGAACTGAACTGGGGCCTCCCACATGGGAGGCAAGAACTTTCACCTCCAAGTCATCCCAATGGTTACCAGTTGGGCGTATTCAGCATATGAGTTTGCACAGGCTGGGGTCAGGAATTGAACCCAGGACCTTGCAATTGCAAGGTAAGCACTCAACTGATGGCCTATCCAGTATCCCAGATTTTGGGTTTTTTTTAATATGACAATTTGTCTTTCAATTGGACACTTCACCATTAACATTTAATGTAGTTATTAATTTATATAAGTTTAAATCTACCATTTTATAATTTGCTTTCTAACTTGTCCTACCAGTTCTATATTCCTTTTGCATTCTGTGTCTTCTTTTGGATTCATCAAATATTGCTTTTTACTACACCCATCCCATCATTTGCTGAGAAATACTCATATACACACTGAGGCTGTTTTAGGGGCTACACTAGAGATTATAACATGTATTCTTGACTTATCAAGTTCTAATGTTATTCAGTACTTTTACTCCATCCTTATTAACTCCTCCACAAGACTTTGTATTTCAACTCTCTATATATTTTGTTTCATACAGTCAATATTATTTTAGATTTACCAAATATTTGCTTTTGTTGCTTGCTCTTATGTCTTCCTGCATCTCTGAGCTTCCATCTGGTATTATTATTTTCTCTGCTTAAAAAACTACCCTTTATATTTTCTTTTTTGCTTTTGGCATTCTTAAGTGATATGTTCCTGGGTTTAGAATAGTATATTGAACATCAAAGATATCATTTCATTGTAACCTAGTTTCCATTGTTTCTGTTGAGAAGTTAATTCATTATTTTGAGGGGGAAGTTAGATATCAGTTTAAATTGTTGCTCCTTTGCATGCAATGTATCTTTTTTCTTTGTCTGTTTTTCCAGATGTTGGTTTATGGCAATATTACTGTGATTTATTCAAGTGTGTGTTTCTTTATATTTAAAGTGTTTTGGTTTGAATCTGTGGCCTGATGATATTATCAGTTTATCTCTTCAAATATTACTTCTACCCCATTTTCTCTTCTCTTTACTTATGGGTTCCAAATACATGTTTGTTAAATCTTCTCACCCTTGATGTCCCTTATCCTTTTTTCTATATTTTTTTCTTCTTTTTACACTTCATCCTGGATCTTTTCTACTGACCTATCTTCCATTTTACTAACTCTCTCTTCAACCATGTCTAATGTTCTATAAAACTATCACCTGCATTCTTAATTTGTGTACTGTATTTTTAAGCCTGGATTTTATACTTAATTCTTTTAAAAGTCTACTATGTCTTTTGTTATAGTTCCCAGATTCTGCCAAAATTCACAATCTTGTTCTTTTTCCCTTTGAATATTAAGCAGGGTTATTTTAAAGTCTGTGTTTGAGAATTCCAATATCTAGAGTCCATATGGGTCTGTTCTATTATCTGTTGTTTCTCCTAGTTTAGTGTATATTTGCATGTGTGCTTGGTTATTTTTTATTGTGTGTCACTTGCTGTATTTAGAAAATTATTTGTCAAATTATTCTGAGATATAAGGTATTATCTTCCTCGAGAGAAGATTTAAACTTGCTTTTTATGGGAGCATAGGGACACTAGCAATCCAGGTCTCAAGGGCTGATACCATTCAAAGCTGAGCTGAGGAAGCCCAAAGGTCACTCTTATTCCTGTAGTGCAGCCTTTTAGAATCTCAACCTGAAGGGGCAGAAGTGGGGAGAGCCAGCCAACCACTTCATAGGTCATGAATTCCAACTTTTGTTCCCTTAGCTACATAAGACTGTTAAAAGTGCTGGTTAGCTTTTCAACAACTTCAATCCATCAACACCCTACCTGCCAGGATCACCTTTCTAGATTTCCTTCTTGTCTTGGATCTTGGACCACTAGTTTATTTACTATTGTTTTGGTGCCTAAAAATTATTTTTAACATATTTTGGTTAGCTTTTCCAGTTATTCTCAGCAGGAGGGTTCATCTAAATTGCCTAGTCTACAATTATTGACATTGAAAGTTTTAAAAAATATATTCTTTACTTTGATTTTCTTTTCTAAAGTTCCTCCTGCATTAAAATTCTTTTTCTTTTATAAAGAGATGATCAGAGTAGATGAAAGCTTTGTTTTGGTATGTCCTGTTTTTAATGTCTTATTTGACAAATAATAATAATAATGTCAATCTAATATCAGACCCTAAAATTATTTTGAAGTTTTATTGATTCATAAAATTTGTAAGTCTAGGAACCCTTGCATTATTATAACAAACCCATGGTGTGCGTACTATCCCTAGCTGAAAGCTGGCTCTCTGGAGTACATTTTGGTGATCTGAGGTCCTCTCACTTCTCTGCCCACCTGTGGATGTCCATCATGGCTGAGCTGGGAAGACACACTCACTAGACACTCTGGAGTATATTCATCTCATAATTTGCTCCATGTTGCCGCTTTGAAATTGCCTATTTCAAACAGGGGAGAATTTCCCGGTGGCAGTTATCCATGCTGTGACGATGTGCTTCCCCAGAAGGGAGAAGTGGCTGATTCCCAGGAACCAGCAGTAGCAGACAGGCTTGGCTCCTACAACAGACAGTGTGGCTCCTCATAGGCGGAGTAGGAAGCAGAGAGGCCAAGCCACAAGCAGAGGCAGCCTCAGCAGACACTGGGCACGCATAAAACCAAAGGCCCGGCCTCCTCCCTCAGGGTAGCCCAAGTAGGGAGCAGAGCCACCAGCTCTATCTTCTATAGATAAGATATATCCTGAGAACCATGATCCACCCACTCTAGGAAACTGATTGCCAAAGAAATAGCTTTTCTTAAGTGAACAACATGCCAATTCTCTAAAGACAGGAAACTTTAATACATCTTCCTCCCTTGGGAAAATGGAAATTTTTAAATGCAGATGAAGAATACTAGCAATTCCTATATGATTTTCCGACATTTTATTACATGTTTGTACATATATTAAGTAACCCTGTGTCACTGTGTGAGGTGCCATTATCCTCATTTTACAGATCAGGAGACGGAGGACTGGAGAAATTAAGAAACACACCGAAAGAACATAACTAGACATGGTGGAGAAAATGTTAAAAACAAAGCTTATTTGTTCTAAAGCCCACACCACACTGCTTTTTCAAGAATTCCCTTAGCAGCAACAAAGAAATTCATTAAACAACCACATTTATAACCCTGAAAGAAACTGTCTCTGGCCACTTGAGGAACCTCCCAACTTCATGGAGACTTTTGCCTTTGTTTTATCCCTCCCAGTTCTCTGTTGTCTCTAGGCCAGGTGGCTTCTGGACACAACCTTGTCCTGCTGGCCCTCTGCTTGTCCAGTTTAATACTTACCACTGAAAAACATGAGATCTATTTTTCTAGGCTCAAACTTCTGACATTCCACTAAGGTCTTTCTTTTCACTTCTGGTTTCTGGTCAAAAGATCATGCTTAGAACCAGTGTGATTTGTAGGACTATGAAAACTGACAGTCATAACGCCCAATAAAAACTTTTGCCCCTCCTACTTTTGGAACACATAAAGGAAATGATCTTACAAAGGCCACCCATTAGAATCCCACTACTGCTAGAGTTACCTTTTTTCTTTTCTTTTCTTTTCTTTTTTTTTTTTTTGGATAGATTTTATTCTTTAGAGTGGTTTTTGGTTCACCGCAAAATGGAGAAGAAGGCACAGAGATTTCCTATATACCCCCTGCCCCTACACATGCATAGCCTCCCCATTATCAACAGCCCCACCAGAGTGGTACACTCACTACGATTGACACGTCATTATCACCCAAAGTTTCCATTGGGGTTCTAGAGTTAGCTTCTTAAAAAACAAATCCCATGTCATTCTCTTGCATAAAAACCTCTGTTGAGCCCTGTTACTGAAGTCCATATATCTTAGGGTTCACATCCTCAGGACTAAGCCATCTTCTCCAGCCTCAGCCCTCCATGCCCATCACACTGAATTCCCCACCTTCCTCTGAATTAAGCACAGTCTCTCATGTCTCCATGCATTTGCACTTACTATTTCTTCTGTAAAGAAAACCCTTACCCCACGCCTATGGAATTCGAGGCCCAGCCCATGTTTCCTCCGAGCTCCAGTGACTTTTTGCATGTATCCCCATAACAGTGAGCGGTTCAGCACAATCCAATTCAACAAATGCTTCACAGGCAACCAAGTGATGCACAAAGATTTAGGCTCTGGGCCATGAAGGTCAGTCAGAGGCTGTTTTCAGGAAGCTCCCAGTCCAGTGAAGTCAATAACACTAATTCCATCATCACAAACACATGATCAAAAAAGCAAAATACAGGGATGTTGGGATGGCTCAGTGGGTTGAGCACTCGCTTTGCAGCCCCAAGGTCCAAGATCAAGTCCCGACTCGGGCCCATGTAGACTCATATGCTGAACTGCGGCGGGTAGGGGTGGGCCAGTTTGGTTCCTGCCTGGGCGAGCTTCCGTGTAGGAAGCCCCTGGTTCGGCCCCTGGCTCAAGGGGGTGTGCCTCCCATGTGGGTGGCCCCCGGGCCTGGTTCCCACCCTGCATGGCTCCGGACCCACATGTGTGGAATGAAACTATGGCAAAAAACTAATGATGTACAACTATGGAGACTGCTCTGGGACCTCTCCCTTCTCTCTCTGTCTCTCTCTGTCTCTATCTCTCTCTGTCAAAAACAATAAAATAAATCTTAAAAAAAAAAAAGACTACAAATATTATTAGAAGCAAACTGTGGAAAAAAAGAAAGAAAATTAAAATAGAACTTACAGAAAAGTTTAATGCACAAAGAGAAGAAAGGTAAACCTAGTCAGAGAAACCGTCGTGGATATATGAATAATTTGAGCACAACTGGATGAGTATGAATCTGTAGATGAATGGGGTAAGGAGGAAACTAGTGGAGAAAACATGCTACAAGAACACTCTTGTAGAAAGTCAACAAGGTAAATATGCATGTGTTTTTTTTAGCATTTCTTGAGGAGAAATAAGATCAGGGCTATTTCATACACAGAACTTTTTACCAGATATATACTTAGAATAGAAAGAATCTAAATTTACTGTGTAAAATATAAGATGGGGCATAATATTTATTTACCAAAAGAGAGATTATCACAATCTGCTCTCTTGGGGTCATACATCACTACTAACATTTAAACCAAAAACATTATGAGTGAATTCTACATATTAGAATATAGTATTGAATCAGATACAAAGGCTAAAACTCAGTAAAGCCACCAGAAGTGAATGTTGATGTGGGACTTTATAAGAAACATGGATTAATTTGAAAAATAAATTAACCCATTCATAAAATAAGAATGTTCCTGTTCCAAAAAAAGAAAAAAGAAAGAAAACATGCAAATTGTAGATGGTTTTGACCAGATCATGCAGAAAGATGAAAAATGAGAAGTTTTGGAAGTTGTGTCTTGCCTCCAACTTGCTTTTGTTTGGACTTTGTTACCCCAAGCTATACAGTTGGATTCATCACCAAGCACAAAGAATAATTCAGAACCAAAACTAGACTCAGAATGTGCCCTGAGAGAGATGCCATAGGAATCTTAAAAAAATAAATTAAAATGATTTCTTAACAGTGGTAGCTCCAGGATTTCAATAGAAGGGTGATTTGGTGATAATATTCTAGTTAGTAGGGTGAGCTGGAGGCTTTTTGGAAGAGAAAACAGTTTTTGCTTAAATTATTTATTTGGAACAGTTTTTTGTTGTTGTTTTGTTAAATTTATTGGGATGACATTGGTTGATAACAATTTGATAGTTTCCAGATGTACAAATCTATATTACATCACCTATGTATTGCATTATGTGTTCACCATCCAGAATCAGCTCTCCTTCCATCATCATATATCTGGTGGCCACTCCCACCTCCCCTACCCCTACCCCCACTCTCCCTCCCCCCTCTCCACCTTACCCTCAGGTAACCACCAAACTATTGACTAGGTCCATAAGTTTTTGTTTTTTTATTACTTTCAGTTTTATATTCCACCTATAAGTGAGGTCATATGTTTCCTGATTCTTTCAGTCTGACTTATTTTGCTTAATAAGATGGTTTCAAGGTCCATCCAT
>PVKE010008580.1:0-34703 GCA_004027555.1 Craseonycteris thonglongyai
ACGGCCTCTAAGAAGGCAGGGGCATGGTGTGTGTGTGTGTCTGTCTGTGTGTGCGTGTGTCGGGAGGGGAGGGACGTTGGAGCTGCGCTCCCTTCTTTAGTCCTCGAGCTCTTACATGGCCGAGAGGTGCCCAGTAGAGAAGGAAGACAAGAGAGGACCCCCTGCTCCTCCCACTCTACCCGCACAGGTTTGGGGGTGGTGGTCCAGGAGGGGTACCCCACCACCGTCCGTCGGAGCCCCATGCGACTGCTCCAGCCGCCGAAGGTTCCTGGACTCGGGTTGCTCCGGGGCTGGGGAGGGTCCAGGGCGGCTCCCGGAGCCGGGATGCCAGGGAGCTGGGCCAGCCACCCGCAGCAGGAGCAAAACAAGAGCACGCTCACCTGCGGGCCCCGCCCCGCCCCGCCCACCAGCCAATCGCGGGCCGTGGGCGGGCCGTGGGCGGGGCCCGGGCGGGGCGGGGCCCGGGCGGGGCGGGGCCGGAGCCGGGCAGCAGCCGGAGCCCGGAGCCCGCGCCCCGCGCAGCGGCCGAGCCAGCAGCGAGCGCAGCCTCGTGCCCGCCCGTCCCCGCCGCCCCCGGGGCATGGCCTGTCTGATGGCCGCTTTCTCGGTCGGCACCGCCATGGTGAGTGAGCGCATCCTTCGTCCCCGGGGCTTGGCTGTGTTTTCCAGGAGAGCAGAAACCCCGCAGAACCCCGCACCCTCCCCTTGACACCTGCCCGGATCCCCGGGGAGGGGCCGTGGGCCACCTGGCGCCACGGGGCGCTCCTTGCACCAGTGGGAGCGGCAGCACCCCCACAAGTGGGTGGATGGCCTTGACCTCGCCTGCCTCTGGCTGAGGGGCACGGGGCCTGGGGACATGGAGTTTCACTGGGGGGCAGGGGAGCGGCAGCCTGGGCCAGAGTGGCACCCCAGCCCTCAGCCCGTGTGCCAGGCCACAGCTCGGAGCTAGCACCTCTCTGCCACCCTCCAGAGCAGTGGTCTCGGGTAACAAAAGAGGGAGCCGCTCCCCCCGAGAGCTCCCAGGGCTCAGCCTCTCCTGTCCCTGCTCTGGAGGGGCCGGTGGGGTCCCGGGGAGGCAGACAAGGGTGAGCTTGGATACCTGCGGGCCACCATCTGCACCCTGGCCAGCGGGAGTGGGCACAGGGACGCTCATGTAGCGTCTCCCAGGGGTACCAGCTTCTCAGGGGACCACCGGCTGCCAGCCAGTGCCATGCCATTCCCAGGGGGTGGTCCCGAGTCTCCTCGGGCTCCTTTCTCATAGCGCTGTACACTCACATCCGGACAAGACAGACATGTCTGTGCCCGGCAGGCCGGCACTGCAGTGAGGTGCCGAGGGGCTGGATTTCAGGTCATCTGAAGTACCCAGTCTTACGTATTCCAGCCCGTGTCGCTCTCCCTCTCCATCCCTCTTCCTCTCTTCCGTGTATGTGTTTACTATCCTGCCAGTTCCTTCCCACAGGCTGCAAGCCCACAGTGCACACGGCAGCCCCGGCTGGTCCCCGCCACCCCTCGCCTTCATACATTTTTAGCATCCTGTATTGAAGTCAGCAGGGCTCAGCAGGATTTGACCGACAGTTACCTCTCGCCTTGAGCTAAAGAAGAAAAAAAAAGTCGTCGCGTTTCTGCGCATGCTCTGCTCTGCCAACGGCATCCTATGATTCCAAACAGGTTACTGTAGAACATACCGCACCTCGCCAGCTCATTATGTAATGATTTTGTGTAAACCGGTAGAATGGGGCCGTGGGCACAGGCAGGAGGCTGGGGGAGCCCGGGGGACTCAGGCCCCCACCTTCCCGGGGCTGGCGCTGCCTTTCTTACTTAGCTTCTTATTACAGATAAGCAGGGGATGAAAGACCAGGGAAGGCACTTATCGCCTTTGATCTGCTTGACTGTTTGGCTCACGCTCGGCAATTCCTCCTTGTGCATCGGCCCGTCTCTTTGGGAGTCCTAAGTTGTGCTGGTAATGGAAAGTGAAGGGGCTTATCGTTGTTGTCAAGTTTCACATCTTTTAGATGCTGCGTAACTCTCTTTCAAAGGCTGCAGACGTGGCTTATGCGCGTGGGAAAATCACGAACCAGAATGCTCTAAGGCCTGGAGGTTTTCACGTTATGTTGTGGTTCGAAACGGTCAGTCCCAAGACTCGGGTTCTTTGTTCTCACATGGAGATGCTAGTGGCCGGGGTCATGTTTTTCAGGGAACGTTTTTTTTTGTGAAAATCATTTTCCTCCCTGAAAACCTGGTACTTTTTTTTTTTTAATGAAAAGATTTTGACACAAGTCATAAACCGTGAGTCCCTGAGAGACCCCCCCCCCCGCAGGATCCTGATTTGCTTTACCACCGCCCCGGCTCTGGGGTCTAGCCCTGGCTCACTGTGCCAGGCGTAAGTGTGTTTGGAGAGGTGTTCGGTGTCCCCGAGCTGGGTGGGAAGGGCGGGCAGGGGCGGTGGTACTTGGGCCGCTGGAAGCCGGGTTTGGGTGATGGTGGGGTTGGCGTTCTGCGTGGCCACACAAGCAGCATCTGTCCGCCCTTTGCTTCATTAAGGGGTTGTTTTCTTGTAGCCAGGGGCCTTGAGGATTCCCGCCAGTACATTTTCCTCTAACTGCTCAGGGTACTAAGGAGGGGTCTGCCCTCTAACAGAAAGGTCCGCTGGTCTGGGTTGGCACCATGGCCCGTGTCCATGAACCAGAAAGAGAAGTGAGAGAGAGTGCGTGCGGGCACCAGGTGCCTGTGAAGACTTCCTCTTCCCCCCCCCCCAGCCTCATGCTGATGCTGCGTGTGTGTGCATGTGTGCGTGCGTGTGTGTTGAGTTTCTATCTCCTACCGCGCTTCCCCTGGGTACACAGAGTGAGCCAGCCTCACAGTGGCCTGGGGAGGGGGACATGGCCTGCTAGAGACCCTCACCAAACAGGCCTTCTGTTAGACACATTCAAACTGAAATCAATACCCAAGGGAACATTCTGACCCACAGCCGGAAACAGGGTCTCCTCGGCACCCGACGCCCGTGGACGGACTTCCTCGTCTTGACCACTTATTGCGCAGCGCCAATTGTGCGTGGAGCTGGGAGGAAAGGGTGATGCTCTGGAGAGATAGGGAAACGTACAGGGAAAGGGAGCCAGGAGGAGGGAAGATGTATTTGTTTCATTTTTAATGAGCTCAGAAGGCGAAGGACAGAGAGCTGTAACCTACATTGCCGGCCGCTCTCATCCGAGGACGGTTTCCAGAGAGCTGGTCTATTTCGGAGCGACAGCCGCCGCCTCTCATCACATAGGGGTTCAAGATTGTATTAATTGGGCGAGGCCATCGGACACCGTGGCGGGGAGGTGGAGAATGGTGTGCACAGCGTTGGTGTCAGTGTGTTGAGTGGTTTTCTCAGTTTCTTCTGGCTGTCCCTACAGTGGACGGGGGCTGGAAGGACCCACGGTCACTGACAACTCCTCTGTAGAAAGCTAAGCAACTTTAAAGTGCAGCGTGGACCCTGGCTGGGAGGACGCGGTGTGGACACGGGAGCTGCCCGGCGTTGGACCCCAGCTTCCTGCTCCTTAACCGTGGGGTGTCAGGCAGTGAGGCAGTCTCTCTGTGCCGTAGACCCCTCCTCTGCAATGGAGGGGAGGCGAGGGTAATCCCCCTGAGAGTTGAGGAGCTAGCAAGAGCCTGGAGTTTAATGGGCACATTGTCCTCGCTGAATCAATGTCATTGTTTAGAGGCAATCACCTAGGTGTGGGAGGTGTGGTCATTGAGTACTTCAACAGGGAGGACTTGACTCCGGCCCAGATCAGTCTAGTCACCCAGCTCTGTCCTGGCCGCTGGTGTGTTCTTCTGGGTCCCTGCCGGGTCTGCTCCCAACGCCTGCCTCGTAGCCCTGCGATTGTCCGTCTTCTCGCCTGGGGTCCGGGCTTGAGCTTGCGGAGGTCCTTCGGCCACGGCTGTCTGGCTGACCGCTGACCCCCAGCAACATTCGCAAACACCACGAGGACCAGAAACCCGTGCGCACATGTCCCCAGCCCTCTGTTCCTGCTCTGAGTATTCGAAGGCACCGAGCCCTCCCTGATTGCTGAGCCCTGAACTGCCACGAGGGACGAGGTGCCTGCTCTCCAACCACAGGCAGGACATTCCCACGGGCATGCCAACCGGGAAGGGCTGGTTTGGCCACCGAGCTGCTGGGGTTTGTAGGGATTGTTTAAGGATGAGCCCCTCTCTGGTCTTGTTTGGGATTTTTGACAATAATGATCAAAAAGCTGTCATCATTAAAGGAAGACCTAACCAACCTATGGGGAAATGGCAGCAAGGTGTTCTCTTCTGAGCAAGAACGTTGGCAGCGTCTGCCCCACGGCACCGCAGTCAGAAGGGCCAGAATGATCCAAGAGGGGTATTGACGGGCTCTCCCGATCAGCCTCCTGCGGCGTGAAGCGGCGTCTCCAGGGGCCCACGCTTACTGTACAATGGTCTCTCTGATTCGAGAGACAGCTAGAGAAAGCGCGGTGCCGAGTCTGCCCACCCCACGGTTCTTCTGGGTTTGGGAGGAACCTGAAGCACATCGATTTGTTCAGGGTTGCCAAGCCATTAAGAAAGGATACTCCTTTCTTTGCATAAATACTTTGGGTTCTTGGCACATCTGTAACGGTTTGAATGGCTCCCAGTTGGAAGCTTTAAAAGGCAACATAGCTACAGTGTTAGGAACTCCAGCAATGCAGGGCCAGGAGCACCTAACTCTTTTCTTCCTTCTTTTCTCTTTTCTTTCTCCTCTTCTCTTTTCTTTTCTTCTCTTTCTTTTTTTTTAATGACTCAGATTCTGGGTCACTTGATGGTAGGGCTCAGAGCAAGTCCCTTAAATCATCTGTGCCTCAGTTTCCCTGTCTGTGTAATAGAGAAAAAAAGAATCAGCCTTGCCAACTTTATTTTTCATTGCTCTTATGAAGAAACAATGAGAGAGGAGAGTTGTGTTTTAGAAGATTTACAAGGAAAACACAAAGCAGAGGTTCACATGGCGTCACTGTTCTTGAGAACTGTCGATGAGGTTATGCGAGGAAGTCACTAAAAGGGCTCATTTCTAATGACACTTTCAGTTGTACATTTCTTAGGCGTCTCATGTATCTTTATTGGGATCTTTAATGAGTGGACTGTGAATAGATAACATTTTATGGTGGCCGTTGTTTCCTTCTTTGAAACAAGTGATTCATTTATTATGGTTTTGTGATTAGGGTTTATGATTCTAAAAGAAATATTAATAATGTCTTAATCCTTTTTTTAATATAAACAGAGAAAGTGGTGGCTGAAGATGACAAATTCCTCCAGGGGGGCACCGAAGACTCTCGGTGCCTTTTTTTTTTTTTTAAGATTTATTTTCTTGTTTTTGAGAGAGGATGAGAGAGAGAGAAGGGGGAGGGCCCAGAGCAGTCTCCATAGCTGTACGTCATCAGTTGTGACGTGGTTTCGTTCCACACAGGTGGATGTGGGGCCATGCGGGACAGGAACTGAGCTGGGGGCCTCCCGCCTGGGAGGTGAGGATCTTCAGCCCCAGTCCAGCATATGGGGGTTGCACGGGCCGGGACCGGGGTTCGATCCCCAGGCCTCGCAGTTGCAAGGCCAGCGCTCGACCTGCTGAGCCGCCCCGCCTCCCCCTTGTGCCTGAAGTGCTGCTATGAGTTCCCGTGACCCTGAGCCTGCCGCTGAGTCCCCGGCGCTCTTCCCTGACGTCGCTTACCCCCTCTTGGTGTTTCCGCCCCGTCTTTCTAGAATGCCAGCAGTTACTCGGCAGCGATGACGGAGCCCAAGTCGGTGTGTGTCTCGGTGGACGAGGTCGTCTCCGGCAGCGTGGAGGCCACCGAGAAGGACCTGCTGAACGGGCACCTGAAGAAGGTGGACAACCACCTCACGGAGGCCCAGCGCTTGTCATCTTTGCCTCGGAGGGCGGCTGTCAACATCGAATTCAAGGACCTTTCCTACTCGGTGCCAGAAGGACCCTGGTGGAGGAAGAAAGGTAGGGAGGGTGGCCGCCGTGCGTGTCCGGGGCAGGAGGGCCCGGGGAGGGCCTGGGGAGGGCACGCAGGTGGTGTGGGACAGTCTGGATCTGGCCCTTGAGAGGCTGTGTCTTCCCCTCGGACGCCTGGTGGAGCTGCCCCGGGCCTGATTTTGTTCTCACCTGGAATAGGAACGGGTTGGATTAGATGGCTCAAGATTCACAGTGGCTTTTAACTTCTCATACGATGACAAAGGATGTCACAGAGTTTGGCCCATGTTCATGAGTGCTGGCTTCCGTTGGGCACGGGGACAGTCCCCCTCCTCACGGGAGGCTGTGTATGTTAGTACTTCAAGAGGCAACTGTTTATGAACGTTTTAGAGCAAAATGGGAGACAGGTGCTCTCTCCCCAGTTTGAAGTATTGAAAGGTAGCCGGTGACCGAGAGCGACGACCTCTCTCGAAACCAGTCATTTATGTTTGAGGGTCTTGAAAGGACTGTCATGGGTGGTGGTGGTGGGTGATGAAGAAAGACACACTGTTGTCAAACGAGCCACAGAAACGCAAACAGGAGAGATGGAGAGGACGGGCCGGGAGTCTGGAAGGGCACACACGCCAGGAGTTTGCCGCTCGGCCCATGTGAACCGGAGGGACGGCTGGTGGTAGTTTGAATTTCCTTAGCCGTCTGCATGTCCCTGTGGCAGCCCTGGATTTTCACAGTGTGCAGAGGTTGTGCGGCCTGGGCTGGTATCTCCACTCCTTCCCGGGGCACTGACACCTCATCTCCCTCTGCCCAGGCACCCACCGGGTGGGGGACCGACTGGGAGAGGACACGTCACCAAGACACGGTGCTCCGTCGCTTCTAATGACTCGTTTAAAACATCTTGAAACTCTAGGAGGCATTTGGAGCAACAGACACGTCCCGGTGCCGCTGGAATGTTGTAATTGCTTTAGGACTCTCAACTTCAGCCTAGATTCGACCCTTGTTTCTTACTGAAGACGCACCGTGGCTCACTTTCCTGTTTTCCATTTTCCTGCTTTTTCCCTCGGTTGCCTTCCGTGTGTGTTCCTTCCCTCTTGAGGTTACGCTGTTGAGACGGGCGCTCCTTGGGGCCTGTGAGCCACGCCGGTTGTTGCGTGACTTTGTGTCACAAGCGTGGACTGAACCTGACCCTTGTCAGCGGCTGGTTGTACATGGCTCTGTTCGTTGACTCTTCACATTCTCCCAGTTTGCCAGCCTGTTTTGTTAGGAAATTCTATGCTGGACTCAGGGTTGGGCTCCTTCGTTTGAGCCTACTGAAATTTCAACATGGGGTTCGAGCCTTTTCCTTCTCAACTTCAGAAAAAAGGTTTTACTTAAGAAATGCGCCACGTGACCCGGAGGGCCTTGTTATATGTTGGCCTGTCTACAGACAGATTGTGGAAGATCTGTGAGCAACGTAGATCAGCTTCTGCCCATGTGATACACGCAGCCTTAGAAATGGGGTCCTCTTGGGTGAAAATGCTTGGGTGGGTCTCCCTTCCAGTGAAGAGCTTGCAGTACAGAAACGCAAACATTTGGCAACTGCACCAGAATCTTGGTTTGAAATCCAACACAGCAGGCCAGGGAAAATATAATTTCCAAGTCAGGGGTGTGGCTCGTCAGCTCTATAGTCTCTAAATGTCACACCAATTGTCAAACTTAGCCAATGGTGACAGCGTCTTAATCAATGAAGAAGAGCCATCACTGTCCATTCACGGTGGCCTCCGTGGAAGCTCCGCCCAGGTAGCTGCCAGATAGACATGTGCCCTATAGTAACCCCTGTGGGCTCAGGAGGGGAGGAGGAGGAAGTGGGCCCCCGAGACCTGCCGTGAGTCAGAGATGCTTCGGGCAGAGGGGAAGCTGGGCAAGATCCGTGCTGTGGCCTGGCCGCTGGCTTCTCGTGCTGGGCGACCTGGTAACTCCGCTGGCTTCCTCCTCTGCAGCAGCAGCACCTGTGTCTGCGGCGCTCAGCCCGCCCCCACCCCCTGTGCGCCCACCGTTTCCTCGGTTCTCAGGCAGGGTTCTCACCCCAGCACAAGGTTAGGGCGGGAAACGCTGTCCACCTTCTCCGTGAACAGAAAGGACACTGAGTGGTTAGGGCTGGCCCAGGCCCTTGAGCGCGGGAGGCAGGCTGGGGGCTGTGATTTCTAACTCCACAGGCTCACCTGGCGCCTCCGCCAGGGTCCGGGGGCCACAGGCCTGGGGCCTGCCGAGCTGGAGGCTGCATCCAGGAAAGCCTAGTTTTCTCGAATGCGGCGAGTTAGCTGCCAGGTTCTCCTCAGCGTTCACTGTGCCTTGGTCACCAGCGGGCTCTCGGGTGCCACATCCAGTCGACTCAGAACTTGGGGACCCTATGTCCCCAACTAAGTGCCACCCTCAGGATGAGCAATACAAGTCTGCACTGGATCTGGACCCAGGTGTCCATCGGGGCTGATGAGGCGGGGCCTGCAGGCGAGTCGTGTGCGCTCCACCTCCATCCACCTCCCACCCAGCCCCCCACCCTCCTTGTGGGCCTCTGAGCTGCTGCTTCCCCCGGCTCGCTTCTCCTGTCGTGGGTCCTCACCTTGCACGCGTCGTGCCTCTTTGCTGGCAGGTGTCTCTGTCCCCAGCAATGACGAGGTTGAGCTGAGAAGCCAGATGGAAGCCATGCTCTCATCTCCCTGTTCTCATTGAGGCAGGTGCATATTCAGCATCACCGCGGGGGGAACACCGAGTATGACCAACACTTGGGGCGGGGGCTCTTCTGCTCCCTTTTCTCACCATGTTAGTGTCCCTATCAAGTTGGTTGTTTTACATGTTGAGCTCATGTAGCCATCACACTGGGGTTGGCCCACACGGTGTCGTGTAGCGGGCGGGCACCTGCAAACGGGAGAGCTGAGGGCCTGCTTGTGGGGTGGAGGGGACGGGCCTGGGAGCAGCAGGGATCTGCTCAAGGTCAGAGGCAATGCGGGGCCGCTGCCTGACTCCCTGCCCAGGTTTCTTTGCGTCACAGACACTGGGTCACTCCAGACAATTCCAGGGAAGCCTCAGGTCACACCATTCCTCCCGGAACGTGGTGCTATGACTCAGCTTCGACACAGAATGTGTAGCAAACCTTGCATTGTGATTAGAATACTATAAACTTATCCAGAATTATTTTAAAGAAAGAAGACAGAAAAAGAGATTGTCATAATTCTTAGAACAAAGGGGATGGGTGCTCGATAGCGGTATTTTTAAGACGTAGACGTCAGGCTCCGATTCTTTAAAATTCTTGAGCTTGACGATTGCCCAGCATTGAATACGGTGTTTAACAAAACATCTTGCATTTTCAATTCTTGTTACATTTTCACCATATGATTAATGATGTCTTTGGAGGAAAGACTGGATCACATAATGGAGTCCCAGTAGAAAACATAATTGTAGAAGGAATTATTCCCAAGAGGGAAAAGTACACCCCAAGGATAACTTCACCGGCTTCTGACAGTAATTACTTTTCCTCAAGGAGTTCACTCACGTAGCATGAACTGATGGGACATGTGGTTTGGAACAATATGGATTCTGGTGCCAGCATACAAGCTGTTGTGTCAGGAAGGATACACCGGGACAATCTGGGTCCATTGTTCTCACTCAGCCCTCAGTGTAGCTGACTTCTGAAAGCGGCCCCTGTGTCTGGGATGGCAGACTCTCCGTCGGTGACATGTAGGACCCTTACTAAGGAGAAAATCCAAGTCCTGAGCTGGTCACGGTTAACGCGCAGAGTGGTTGGGGTCTTCTGGGCAATGCTGCCCCCAGGGGACTGGAACGCTTTCCAGTTGTGACATCAAGGCAGGTCTTGGGTCCGCTGGCTCCGGGGCCAATTCTGCCTTTGCGCCCACGTACTACATGAGGATCAGACATATCCCAGGTCACAGGCGCTCGGATGGGAGTAGCAGCTGCCCGTGGGATTTGAGGCCAAGATCCAACAAGGAACGCAGAGAGCACCTGGCCCTGAGGAGAGCACGCCGCTGGGCCACTGCGGTATGGAGGGGCCTCCCCCATCTTATAAAACCGCATGATCACCTTGGCTGTTGGTACCACTGATTGTCCTTTTGATTGGCCTGCCTGGGTGTCAGTCACCTGCCACGCACGAGGATGCATAAAGGAAGCTCTCCGTCCTTTGGGCAGCTTGTAGCTGTCCTGTTCCCTCCAGAGAGGAGAGGCTGAGGTGTGTGGCACGCTGTCACACAAACAGGTGACATGATTCTTAGAAATTAAACACATCTCCCAGGACTCCCCTGTGATGAAGTTCAGGCTGAGAACAGCCATAATCATATCTGGGGCTTCGGCAAGTTCGCTTTCCTGTCCTCCAGCCAGGCCGCTGCCTCAACCCGGCCCGACTCGGATGGGATGAAATGCCATCTCCTGCCTGGAAACCTGACCGCCAGCCTCCGCCCCCCTGCCAAGTGCCAGGAAGGAGTTAACCGGTCCGGGCTGCCGGACCTCAGCTTATCTGGAGGGTTCGCTTCTAAGCTATAAAAGCACATTTGAACACCCTTCTCAAATTCAAGTTTGCTTTCTCTTCATTCCGGCAGCTCTTCCCCAGGCCTGTGATGACAGGCTGGTGGGCACGCGTGGGACGTGCTGCTAATAAATGCCTTTCAGGAATTCCATTAGGGGAAGCCTGGAGTCTAACCCGTTAAAGGGGCTGCGGGCGGCGCGATGGGTTTTCAGAGGTGGGCTGCTCAGGTTCGAGGGGATTTCTGTTCCCCTCGTGTGAACCGATTGCTCTTGTGTTTCCTGGGAGCCGCCATGCTCGGGTGGGCTCTCTTTGGGGTGCAGAAGGAAACTGCTTCTAAATACCCGGCCTCTGTCGGTATTAGACGCCGCCCCTGGCCTTTCACGGCCAGCCTAAGCCTTGCCTGAGGCGGGGCTGCATGCAGAGCCCCCCTCCTCCCCTCTGGGGCCAGTTCTTAGGTGTTCAGTATGTGGTGGCTCCCCGGGGCGGGCGGGCAGGACACCCACTCGGGCCCCTTTGGTGAGGGGCTTTCAGGGACAGTTCTGATCTTTCACCTTATAGGCTCTGAAAGAGACTTTGAACAGATGCCGAGGGGGCCAACTCTCACAGCAGACACGGGACAGATGAACGTCTACCTAGTGACTCCGTATAGACCCAGGGGGGTTGCTCGTTCACAAGGAGCACTTCACATCCAACGAGTCTAGATGCTTCTCTTCTCCGGCCAGCGTACCTCCTCTCTTTGCACATAACTCCTCTTCCTGCACAGAAGCCAAACGGTCATCCGCTGGGGCCTGGGACCAGGGGTGCATGACTCAAAAGCATGTCACTGTCAGGCTCAGATGAGGCTTAGGTGGCCCTGCCAACATTGTCCTTGGGGGTCTCCTTTCCTCCTTCTCTTCAATGTCTGGCCACCCCTGTCACCTTCCAATTGGCAGGTTCTTGACTTGGGCATGCTCACACTTGGTCACTTTTCTAGAGGGCGCGCCTGTTCTTGAGCCATCTGGCCCCTTCAGTGCATCTGTGCAGGACTGTGCTCTGCTCAGTGGGGCGCTGGTCTCACTGCTTCATTTTTGAGGACGTTCTTGCCACGCTCATTTTCACCTACTGCGCAGGTGCCCACCGGCAGTCCTTTAACACCTCAGCTGTAGTGTCAAAACTCCGCATGTCAAATGAAAGTCCTCTCTTACAAACCAGAATCTTGTCTGTCAAGGCCAAGAAATAACCCAAGGTGACATCTTGCTGAACATGAAACCATTTCTTTTGTTAATCAATCTACAGGGAAAAAAACCTTTAGTAACCACACACCTGCTCTCTTTCAGTTCAGTGTTAGAACCAGCAGATTCCCTTATTTAAGCAACAAAGGTAACCACGCGGGTCAGATTAAATGTGTTTAGAGAGAAGGAACCATTGTAGAGTGGGGGTGATTATCAAATCCATGATGATGAAGTAAGTTCCAGAACCTTCGGAGGAAAGCTTACCTTCAAATAAGATATATCAGGTTTGATTTGTTTTGTTTTGTTTTTTGGCTCCTAATATGAGACAAAAGGGGTTTTCAGAGTCAGGAATGGTGCCTTAGTTTCACTTCTGACTTTGTCTGAGTTCTCTCTGTGCCCTCTGGGGTAAATGGCATTCGGTGTCAAAATGAAGACATGCCAGAGTGACTTCAAGATGTGCTTGTGCCCAGCTGAGCTGACGATTTAGTCTCTTGGAGCCACGGGGGGCCTGGCAGCACCCTTGGCCTGACTTCTCACCTGTACAGCAATCCATCCTGCCCTGTCCCCGGCCACAGGGGCCAGCCCTGCCTGAGCGCTTCCAGGGACCCGGGACTTACACCTTCCCCCGCGGCCCTGTCCCTGTCTGCACCACCTAATTCTTAGAAAAGGTTTCTGCCCGTTGAGCTGAAATCTGAATTCCAGCAGTGGTTGGTCCAGCTCCACGTTTTGGAATGCTGCAGGACTCCCCTTGGCCTGGCTCTTTAAAGGAGCTCACACACTAGAACAATAGCCTAACCCCAGGACAAAACAGTAGCCAAGCCGGTCAGATGCGGGGCTCCCTGGAAAGGAGGAAGAAGCAGGAGGCCCTTGGAGGAAGGGAGGCCACAGGCCTGCTTAGGGAGCAGGCACAGAGGGCATCCCTGGGGGCAGGGCCCCTGCTGGGAGCGCTCTGTTTGTAAACTGATAAGGGTGGAGCACCCGAGAAGAACAGATGTGAGTCACTTGTTCTGTGCCTTTTACTGTCACCAGGCTGGCTTGTGCGCTCAGACAGAAACGTCCCTCGCCTGGAGTATCTCAGCTGCCTGTCTGGAAAGTGAACCTTGTAGCAGGAGTTTTGTGGGCTTTCTCACGTGCTGTTTCTCCCCTTCCCCCTTTTCTGGAGAGTGTCGGTTTCTTAACAAAAATCACTTTACTGCATCGCGAGGCCCTGGCGGGAAAGCCGCGGGGTCGCATCCGCGTGGATTTCTCCCCGGGGAGGGAGGGAGACAGGCCCAGCTCTGGTTCCCGCGGGAAACTGCAGGCCTGCCGGCCTGCCACTCAACAAGCGTCCTCGCAGAATTCCCCCCCTTTGCCATCTCTCAGGCTGCGGAAAAAGGAGCCCCCGTTAGGTTTCCTTGGCCCACCACCTACCCAACCCCAGACCCTGGTGGCAGCAGAAGTGCCACCAAAGGCCTCCCCACCTGCCCTGGACAGGCGGTTCCCAGATGCCCTTGAAGGGCTGGGCCTCTGCCCACCTGGCTGCGAGCTGTGCTGGGCACCAGGCCTCGCCCTCGTCCTCCAGGATGGGGTTAGGGACCCCCTGTCCTCACCTAGACACCCCTTCCTTCCAAGGGGCTGAGACTGGCTTGCCTCCAAGGAGCTACCCCGTTCCAGCCTGATTCCACCCCCTGGGAAGGGGAGACAGGCCCCTGCAGGCTTTAATTAAACGGGGAGCAGAAATGCACCCCTTTCGGGGGGGGGACGCTGACTCTGCAGGCCTGGTGCTGACCCCCGCCAGGCGGCCGACACACCTGCTCTCAGATGGGGCTGTGGCTGCGGGCCTGCTGGGGACCGTTCCTTGTGAACCTGCCGTTCTGAGCGCTGGGAAGAGAAGCCCCCCGCCGGGTCCCCTCGCGCGCAGGCGCGGCCGGGCAGGCGCGGGCGGGGCAGGTGCGCGCCGCCGCCGGGGTTACTCCCGGTCAACGCTCGCGGGTAACCTCGGCGGCGCGGCGCGATTGGCTGCGTGCTGGGCGCTGTTGCTAAGTGAGAGCTGAGGATGCGGAGCTGCTGGGGTGGGGTGCCTCCTCCTCCGGGGGCGGCGGGGGCTCCATCTCCCCTGGACTGGGGTCACCCTGTGCACGTCGGACCCCAAGGGGTGCAACCCCCCCGTGCACCACCCCAGGTCCCTGCAACACCTACCTGGGCCTTGAAAGTGCTAGAACCCCTCCTGTAGCCAGTTTTACTCCAGATGTCTCTAAAACAGATCTGATGCAAGGAGGTATTTTTTAGTGGATGATTATTATTTTGAAGTCTTTTTACGCGTGATTGGGAGACTTCACTGGACTGGAAATTGCACACAAATAATTAGGAAGGCTGTCCTCAGGAAAATGACTGTGTGGAGTCCGGTCCTTGTAGATTTTCCCAGAGTGCAGAGACCACGGATTTTCCAGTGGAAGGTAGTGCAGCTAAAGGCTGCCGGCGTCTGTGACAGCGGATATCTGGGTCCTCAGACACGTTCCTGTTTTGTTTCGGGTTCACCCCGTGGGTGGAAGTGATAAGACACAGGGCCTCTTGGGTTGGACCGAGCAGGTCGGGCAGGAAGCAGGCCGCCTTCTCCAGGTCAGTGTTTAGAAACGACCGGGGTGGGGTTGGAGCCCTGGAATTCCCCTCGGGAGTCAGGCAGGGGTCCAGTCAGCCGGCTGGAATCCCGCGGCCAGCTGCCAGGTGGCTGTCATCCTACGTGAGCCGGTGAGGCGTGGACGGTGACAGCTGACCTTGAGCTGTGTGTTCTGTAGCCCCCGGGACACATTTTTTGGTGAACCCACAGATGTGATAATAAGCACATGGTCCCCCAGTTGGGCTCCTTTCTAACACCTGGTGGGATCAGAAACTCTATGGGTTTCCTCCCCCGGGGGGGCCCAACGATCCTCCATTGTCACAAGTGCCCCCTGCGTGCCCTCTCCAGACACCTGGACCCACTGCTCCCTTCGGGCTTCATTTCAGCATGTTGTGAATCGTGAAACAACCTTATCCACACCCTTGGTCACCCTGTTGGGTTCTTGACCAAATGCCAGGAGGCCAAGGGGCTGATGGGTTTTCTCACAGCCTTGGGTTTTACTTGCTTATTTGATGTGGTGATGGCAGAGTTGACGTTTTTGTCAACCTGCGTGGCGATGACCGTTCTCAAGTGTCCGAGGCTCTCTGAGCTGAAGGTGGGACACAGAAGTCACAGGGGGTGGTGGGCGACGTTTGCACAGAAAACGCCCTCTGTCTTCCTGAGGTTGCAGTGCACGTCTGTGATACCTGAGGTGCTCCGTGGCTATGAACAATCACAGCGCATGTTGCTAACGTAAGAAATGCCGCAAGGGAAGCCGGGAGGGCGCAGTGGGTTAAGCGCCCACTTTGCAGCCCTGGGGACTGAGGATCAAACCCCGGTCCCGGCCCGTGTGGACCCATATGCTGAACTGGGGAGTGCCCCCAGTTCAGTTCTCACCAAGGTGAGACCCCGGCCCAGTTCCTGCCCTGTGCAGCCCCGTGCCCACCTGTGGAATAAAACTATGTGGAAAAACCAATGATGTGCAACTATGGAGACTGTTCTGGGCCCTCCCCTTCTCTCTGTCTCTGTATCTCTGTCTTTCTGTCAAAAACAATAAGGAAAAAAAAACAATAAAAATAAAAAGAAATGCCACATATGAAGTCTGGTTGGAAAGGGGGAGCCCTCCCCTTTAGTTTCATTTTATCAGCATCCCCGTGAGACGTGCAGAGGAAGCTTGTGGGTTTCCTGTTTCTAAAAACCTGCATATCAGCTTGTCCAGAAAATGGTTGGCTCCGAAATGCTGAGCAGGGGGCCATGTGACTGTACATTGTCCTTAAGCTGTCCCACCCGGGCCGTGTGGGGGCCTTGGGGGAGGCCGTGCCCACTCTCGTCACCGATTTTTATCTGGCTCAGGGAGGCGGCTGGCGATCACCAATCTCGTCACTTTTTTCCCAGGGGAGTTCTGTGCTTCTTGAGTTTGGAATTGGATCTGTCTCGAATATAAATTTCCAAGCCCGGCTGAAAGGGTTCAAGGTAGAGCCCTTTGCTGCCTGGCCCCCAGCCTCTTCTCTCCCGAGCCCCTCCCTAGGGCCTGGCCCCGAGGGCTGCCTGCTAAGAAGGGGTGTGTTCACCCCCTGGGCCTGTGTTCTGGGCCTGGGTTTTGCCCTTGGCCAGGGTCCCGCCTCGCCTCCCCCACAGGCCGGGCCAGGGAAACCTGCCTCCATTCATCCTTTCCCCTGCGGCTCGGGTCCCTCCCCGGGACCTCCTTTGGAGCTTGGGAGCAGGACTGTGCCAGTCACCTTGTATCCCTGGGGCACCATCCAGGGCCTGGCACAGACTAGACACCTTTCAAAATGAACGAATGCAATAGCAGAAGCCTCAGTCCCAGCAGAGAGCACGCATGGTGAGGAGCAGCACGCGGCCGCAGGAGGAGGAAGGGGCTTCCCTGGCTGGGCCCGGGAGCCCTCTCTGACTTCACCCATCTAGTTGGTGGTTTCTAGGCACCGTTTCCAGGGGCCCGACCCCCGACCTCCCCTGCAGCCTCATGGACGGGCGGGTGGGCAGGCAGGGTGTTGGCAGGTGGGTTCTGGGCCAGGCAGCCTGCTCTTGAGTCCGGGCCCCTCCCCCTTGCTAACGGCGCACCTTTGGGCCTCGGTTTCCGCATCTGCAGAATGGGGCAGGTACGAGTGCTTATGTCAGAGGGTCGGAGTGGGGAGCCGGTGGCTGAGGCCTGCTTGCCGCCCCCGCAGTGGTCTGGGTGCATGTTAGTGTGTAGGTCACAGTGTACAGACGGGTTGGTTTTCGTGTGCTTGGCTTCACTGAGGATGTTCCTTACGAGTAACAGTAATAGCAGCGTGGTGAGCTGTTCTCCGTGAGAATTTCTACACAGTTCCTCGTCTGAGGCTCCCCAGGTTCCCTGCCCATGGCTACGATGCGGGCTCACCCCCAACGTTTCAGCGATGGGGGTGCACGCCTCTGTAAGGCTGTGAGCAGCTATGGGCCAGAAAGGTAGGGGCTTGATGGTTTCTGGGGGCGTCTTTCAAGGACTTTAGGTCCCCGGCTGATGAGCGGTGGATGGTCCAGGCTGTACACATCGAGGCATCTCCATTTGCATTGACTGGATAAAAATTTCCACCTTTGGAACAAGGCTCCTGGCAACGTTACACTTCAGAATTTGGCTCTGGGGCAGGGTTCCCAGAGGTTATCTTAGGAGCATGTGAGATTTCATCCAGGGCCACGTATCTGGGTCTTGTGGCTGCATGTTCATGACTGAAAATAAAGGAAGCTGCGCTCACTGCTCGCGCCAGGGCTGTGGTGGGGGCCGCGGTCTCACCGCCCGTGCGTGAATGCTGTGCTTGGATTCGCAGCTATCCAACACGACGTCCCTCTGGGTTGTAGTTTTATGGAAAATGCACTTTTCTTTCTTTGCAATGATTCTAAGTTCAGGTGTAACAAGGTAAAGATGAGTCGAACTACATGTGGGGCTTTCGTTAAAATATTCTTTCTCTCTATTTCTTTTAATGAAATGATTCCGGGGCTGGCACCTCATAGACCTGCACTCCCTGAGGGGGTGTTGTGGTTGGTTGAGAACGTGGGCTCCACAGTAAGGATCTCCCACTTGGTAGCAGGGCACTGGCTGAGTTACTCAGCCTTCCATATAATAAGGACATATTAATAACGATAGGTATTAATCATCATATTGGATCAAATACATATGAAGCACTGCACCCGACATGTGCCGTTTAATAAACAGTAGTTATATGAATGCTGTTCTATGTGATATAATAAGATAACAATAGCCCACAGTCAATAGGATGGATGAAAACCTTTTTGCCATCTTTCTACAAGTAAGTTTGGGGTAAAACTCTTAGGCTTTTAACATAGAAGAACTAGAACTAGTGTGCGGTTAGCTGAGCATCTCCTAGGTGCTGGGCATGGTTCTCGGCCCCTACGAGCCCCGGGAGCAAGGAGAGGGAGACGGATGGCACATGCCCAAGGCTGCGGGGCCGCATGTCTTGTCTTAGGGGTGGAATCCGGCCCTGTGTGCTCATCTTGGGCTGCAAAGGACCCCAGTGTGGGTGGGAGAGGGGGCGATGGCACGACCTGCCTCACTACATTCCCCCAAATCGTGCGGGGCATCCCTTTAATGCCGTCTGTGAGGAAGTCATGGCTGGAGGAGGGTAAGCAAGTTCCAATTCCTAGAGGGCCACGCGGACTCCGGCCTCCAGCCCGGCCCGGCTGACCGCAGCTCCGCCTCTTTGCCCTGCGTCGTGGGTGTGAAACAGACCCAGGTCCACAGCTGTCTCTAGTGGCCTCAGAACCTGCAGATATTGCCACCTCCCCGTGAGCACCGGAGCAGCCCGGAGCGCTTGTGGAGAGCAGGTGGCCGGTCCCACCCAAGAGTGGACATGCCCAGTAAGTGCCCGGGGGGCGCCACCCTGCTGCCCCGGGGACCCCACTCTGAGAACCACCGAGTTAGCACAAAGAGGAGCTGACGGCTGGAGCATGAAACAGCCCAGCCCGGACTTCCGCTGGAGCCAGAGGAGGTGGCAGGAGGCGGGAAGGGCCAGGCTCTGGGTCTCAGCACCAAGGCATGCAGAGTCCCTGGGGCTGGGATGTGGGACAAGGATGCGGGCTGGGCTCTGTGCAGGACGCAGGCCTGGGCCCAATCTCCTGAGCCCTCCCTGGGCACTTGGGGAGCCTGTCAGTCCTGTCCCCTCCACAGAGCCCTGGCCCCTGGGGCATCTGCGTGGGGACCGCATGCTGGGTAATGAGGCAGGAGTGCCCAGATTCAGCAGTTTATGCAGTTCTTATTTAAGAGAGCGCAGGTTGTATTTTTATCTTCATCTGATCCAGAGAACCGTGTTTTATTTAGATCCGTGCGTGTGCGTGCATGTGTGTGTGTGTGTTTACGCTCGCTGGTTTGTAATAGCAGCCGTGCAGGATAAAGATGATAAGGTTTCCTTGGTTGTTTTGTAAATCCTATTATTCAAGCCCCCACACAAAGCTGTTTTGCTCCCTGCCTCCCATTTGTGCCCCGGCCAGTTCCCCTGGAAAGAGGGCTGGCACGCAGGGACATGCGTGTGTCGTCAGATCCCGGGCACGGGCCAGACAGAGGGGCTGAGGCAGAGCCGCGAGGGACACCGGCCTCACCCGGTCGCGGCTTTTGTTGTCTGTAGACCCTCCTGATCTCTGGCTAAGAGGAAGATCGCTCTCTGCCGGCTGAAGCATCGCCGGCAGCGGCAGAATCGTTTGCAGAGGCTGCGGCCTGCGGTCGGCCCGGGGGGCGGATGGCATGGGGGCTGGCGGGTGTTCAGGATGCGCCGCCCAACCCTGAGCTTCGCCTCTGCCCTCCGGTGCCAGGTTCCAGCAGGGGCCGCCGGAGCCGTTCTCTGAGTTCGGTCATACCTGGTAACAGGACAAGGTCACCCCGGCCGCAGCCCTTAGCACCGGCTCTAGGGACAAGACAAGAAACACAGGTGGTCGCCACAGTCTTTGCCGATACGTCGGTGTGTCTAAAAGACCCCCAAGGTTTGTTCTCTTAGGCCCCTCATTCCCCACTCGGTTCTGGGTAAAGAACTCGAGTCTCTTCCTTGGCTCACATGGGACAGGTTCGGAATCCCAGGGGCCATATTGGTGAGTTTGAAGAATCGGGCTCGGAACACGGAGGGGTCCTGAGGGTTGGAGTGGGAGTTGAGGCGAAGGCGTCTCGCCTCTGTGCTGACGGGCAGGGCTGCCCACGTGGCATCTGCTGTCCTGCCCCAGAAAGCATGGAAAAGGCCCGCTGACATGACCTTCCACGCCGCCCAGTGGGGAAGGGCTCAGCCATGCAGGCTGAGAAAAACCCCAGCCAGCTGAGGGGCTTGGGGTTCAGAGAAAGTGGGTAGAAACCAGAAGTGTGAACTCCACCATTTCCCACTGCCCTTGCTGAGGGTCACCTCTGAGTGCAAAGACCCTGTGCCCGGCAGGGTCCTGGATCCCCCATTGGGGGCCCAGCCCTGTCCCCAGATGCCTCCTGCGAGGCCGGCCCATCCTGCGTCCCTGGGGCTGCCCGTCTCTCCAGTTCTGGACCAGCGGGCTTTGGGGAGTTCACAGATGGAAGAACCAGCGCACACGGGCTTTGCGTCAGATCGGGAGCCTTCCCGTTGGCTTGGGCAGGAACCTGACTTGTAAGGGAGCTGTTGGGAGGGGGTTTGTAGTCGTGACAGCCATCAAGGGACTGGGACAGCACATTCTCCTCCTGTTGACATCGGGCATCCAGTCCAAACAAACTGTCCAGCAAATGGGGAGATGGAATATCTCAGCCCCAGCTGCTTCACGGAACGGCCTGGATGGAGCGCTCTCCTGGAGGGTGGGGTCCTGCCCTCTGCGGGGAGCCCCCGGCACCCACTGTGAGAAGGGACAGGATGGGGACAAGGCAGGGCAGATGGCAAAGCAGGCACACCGACTGGAGCCGGGGTCCCTGTGTGAGGGAGGCAGGGAGAGACCCTGGCAGCTGGATGGGCGTGCAGGCCGGGGTCCCCCTACAAGCAGGGGAGAGAGAGAGCAGCTCCGGGCCGGGGGCCAGCTGGGAGAGTGATAAGCCCACGGGGCCGGCCTGGGGGACAGCCAGTCGATTCAGGCGCTTTCCCGCCTGCTCATGGGCACCCCCGTTTCTCCACTGCACCTGCTCACCTGAGTACCTGGACGGACCTCTGACAAGTCAGGAAACGTGCGGGTGTGCAAACTGCAGCCCCCTGGCCTGCGTCCCTTCTCCCACAGCGTGTCCTGGGCGTCGAGCAGGGCCGGTGGCCCTGGGGGACCTCCCAGAGGCGGCGGCGGCGCTGACAGTTGTGAAGGGTGGAGGCCGGCACAGGTCCCGCACCGGGGTTGCAGATGGCAGCTCCTCGGCTTGGGGGGCGGTCGCGAATTTGCCCCTGAAGCAGGTCAGGGAATAGTTGGGGGTTTTTACAGAGGCTGTGTGGGTATCAGGCAGTTTCTTAAGGGGAAATATAGTCAGTGGTGGATATAAAAGCGCTTTGACAAGGCAGTCTCGCTATGAAGACGTTTTTCACCTGAGCTGCTGGCGACAACACTAAAGCTGTTCTGATAATTTGCCTGTTCGTGGGTATTTGCACAAATCGGCTCTGGCCAAAAGGGGAAAGAGGGCCGCTTGGGCTAAGAGGGGCATGCTG
This sequence comes from Craseonycteris thonglongyai, assembly GCA_004027555.1. Lineage (NCBI taxonomy): Eukaryota > Metazoa > Chordata > Mammalia > Chiroptera > Craseonycteridae > Craseonycteris > Craseonycteris thonglongyai. Next base: position 20,855 of record PVKE010008580.1, read on the forward strand.
CTCTGTCACAGTTTTTCTGTCGCCGACATAAAGGACAGACCCAAAATCCTGTGAGCCCTTTAGTTCTTTTCATGACTTTGCTTTGCGGAAAGTAAGAGATGTCATTTCCAGACTCAGTGGCACATGCCTACGTTTGTGCTTGTGTATGTAAACGCACGTGAGAGTAATTTTAAAATTATTTTTTTGAGAGAAGGTGAGAGGGAGAGAAGGGGGAGGACCCAGAGCCGTCTCCACAGCTGCATGTCATCAGCTGGACGTGGGGCCACTCAGTGGGAACTGGACGTGTGGGTCTGCACGGGCCAGGGCCGGGAATCGAACCCCAGACCTCATGATTTCGAGGCAAGGGCTCAATCACTGAGCTATCCTGATCACCCCGACGTAGGGGTATTTTTAAAGCTAGGAAAAGACCTGAAAGATGCATAGAGTCCACCCTTCTCATTCTACAGATTAGAAGGCCAAGGCCTAGGTGAGAGCTTTTTGGCTCAAGAGTAACCAGCTTTTGAGATTAAATTCTATTACAGCCACATCTAAATTTGCCTTTTATGCGCATAGTTGTTTTGTTCTGAGAGAGAAGGCCAAGTAGCTTGGATTCTGTCAGTCCTAAAGCCTCATGGAACCAGACTAGGGTAATGTTGTTTTAAGGCAAAAAGTCTGCAATTACATTAAAGCCACTGACTGTAAACCTTGACCATGATTTTAAAACCACCCCAGGAAAACTCCACTTTAAGTTGGACGTGCCGCCCAAGGTAGGACATGCGGGCCGTTGTAAACCCCAGCCGTGACCATTTACTGAGCCTTCCTGCGGCCCAGGTGACTTCCTCCCCGATCTCCTTCCCCTGCAGACACCTTTAAGGTTAAGACTCATTTCTCACCCTTGAGCAGAGGAGGAAATGAATCCAGGCCACGCGGCTAATCAGACCAGATTCGAAGCCTCGGGGGCCTCAGACCCGCCTGGCCAAGCCGCGGCCGACTCCATCGGGACTGTTGTTCGGATAGGACAGCGTGGACCCCATGAGTGGCATCACCCTCTGGCCACCCTTAGTGTCCACTTGCCCCCCCCCGCCAGCTGGTGGCATTCGAGGTGTCTGCAGGGAGCAGGGAGCTCTCCCAGCTCCTGCCTCACCCCCACCCCGGCTTCCACCAGGCAGCCCAGATGCCAATAGAGGGAAAATGTACATCGGCAGAAAGAAAATTTCAACGGCCGTCCCAGAAACAGCAAAAACACCCAGGGGCCGCCCCTCCCCGGGGTCACTGTGTCCTGCTCCCTCCCTTTCCCGCACCCCATCGCTGATCACCATCTTCAGGGGGCGCAGGGCACCCCACGGCCCACGCGGCAGCCTACGGGCCTCTGGTAGCTGCAGCTGATTCACTCTGTCCCCACGTAGGGGGGCGTTCCGGTGTCCCTGGCGGGCGGGCGTGATGATGTGAGTGGAGTTCATGCGGTCTGCGCTGTGCGAGGGGAGGGGTCCCGATGAGGACGTGGGCGGGAAGCGTGTGACCCGCCCTGTGCAGCCCCCTGGCTGATGGGCACAGGGACCCCTCAGGGAGGACGAGAGGGTAATGTCAGGAGGGAGTGCGTTTGAGCAGCTGCCTGACTGGCTCTCTGCTGAAGATGGGGTCTTTCTCTGCACACTGGGGACCTGTCACCTGTGACCGGACTCAGCTCTGAAAGCATGGACGAGGAGTATTCGGTGTGGCCCTGCCACCTGGGCAAGCACTCAGGGGAGAGAAGGAAGCCAGGACGTGCCCGCTCTGTGGGCTCTGCCTGCGGCCCCCCGTGGAGATGGGTTTGCCATGAACGTTCCGCAAAGCTACCGGGGAGGGGTGGGAGTGCTGAGCAGGCAGGCAGCATTTGACGCTTGGATAAGTGCAGACAAGCCTGCTCTCGGGGGGCACCCCGGCCCCTGCATGGGGAGCCCCATCTGCACGCTGAGACCACGGCCTTTGTGGGTGCAGCTCAGATACAAAACTGGGGGGCTGGTCGGCCCGGGGGCCCCTCTAGACAGCGCTGTGCCTCCCAAACAGCAGCCACATAACTGAAACCCGAGTGTGTGAGTCACTCACTGGAGTTTGAGGAACAGGCTGCTGCTCCTTATTTCATGCAGGTCACCCGGATGGGGGACTGATGGCTCCCAGGCCCCGCCACGCGGCCCCGGAGCAGCCTGGGCCTGAGGTGACTGAAGACATTTCGTTTGCAGGGAAGGGAAGGCGGGCCATTTCTTCGCATCCTGCAGGGGCTCCTGGGAGTTTCCTGCGGACCCAGAGGGGTCCCGGTGGGGGCCGTGGCTCAGAAAGAGGCATATGCCAAATGGTGGCACCCGAGGCAGTGGCTGTCGCTCTGACTCGCTTGTGCCAAGAGCTCCCTTCTGCTTACTAATGCCAGCTATTGCAGTGGCCGCTGCGTGCCAGGCCCCGCCCGGCCCCTCGGCCTCAGTGTTCGCACCCACCTTCGTCCACACGGTGCCCCAGCTGGACTTCATGTGCACCTTTGGTCACCGGCGCTCACTGAGCGCACACTGGGTCGGGCAGGAGCCGTGGCCGAAGGTTCCGGGACGGCAGGTGAGGTCGGCTGCCTGGCTTGAACGGTCTTTCAGCCAGAAGCAAACGTCTCACATTTGGGTCCATGAAGACCCCCACCCCCACATCCCCAAGCATCAGGGCCTGTGGGGACCCCGGCTGACGCTGGGTCCGTGCCTGAGAACCCCGGTGTCCGCCTGCTCCTCCCACCCCCATGGGCCTTTCTCCTGCCCATCAGCCCATGGGACCCCGGGCTCCTGCTGAGGGTGAGCCCACACTCCCGCCTTGGCCCCCCACGTTGTCACCGCTGACCGAGCCTGCTCCACGTCTGAGGTCGCTGCCAGCACAGCTTCCCACAGGGACCCAGTGCGACGCAGGCCCCGGGGCGCTGGCTGCTGCCACCTCTCTCCCCACCTCTATTGCTCCTCTGCTCTCTGGTCTGCGGGCTCCTCCGTGGCCTCTGGTGTGGCTGTTTTGAGGACGGCACTTCTGCACCGTGCGGGGGCTAATGGGCACCAGGGCCCTGCCCGGGGGCGGTTCTCCCACGATGCCAAGAACAGGGCTGAGGAGGACCCTGAGGCGGGAAAGTAGGGCAGGGCGGGGCGGGCGGTGCTGGGCCCGGGGCCATCTGCACCTCGCATTTCTGCACCAGGACGCACTAGGCTCTGCAGCGGAACGCGGTGCCATTGCATAAACGTGGGCACACGCACGTGTGGCCCACTAACGGGTGTTCCGGTCCCCTGGCCGGGTGCTGGGAGCCCACTCCGTGCCTCCCCTATCCCAGCCCCCGTGCGCCCACCGGTAGGACAGACCCATGCCTCCCGGACTTCTCTTTCCAGTGTTGCTTGAGTCTTCCATCCCAGATGCATGTGTGTCCTTTTTTAAAGGAAAAACGGGTTTCTCAGGTTAGAGCAGAGGAGCCCCGAGTAGGAGCTCGTACCTGCTCTGCCGCTGGGTCCCACACATGAGGACGCTCGCGGGCGGGCGGGCCCTGCAGCATGTCTCCTGCACCCCCTGTCCCGACACGTCCGTTACCCCGGGAGCCGGCGCTGGTCTCGGAGGCGTGAGTCGTCAGCCCAGCGAGGCACAGAACTCACTACTCCATGTTGTGCCCCTTCAGCACCGGGGCTCGCGCTCAGACCCTCAGTTCCAGTCTGCTGGCTGGGGGACCGTGGTCTGGTCCCCCACTCGGGTCTGTCCCTGGCATCCTGGGCGTGGGCATCAGCCCCTGTGAGCTTCCCGCAGCCTGTGTGGTTATCGGTACTGCAGTGTGGACCTGACCCCGGGGCCAGCCCTCAGGGCCATCGGCGTGAGCGTGAGGGGCTCTCAGCCTCCTGGGAGCAGGGCCGCCCTCGGGCCGCCCTCAGGCTGCCATGACCCCTCTGCAGGCCGCACTTGGCCTCCCAGTGGCCAGCGGTCCTCTGAGCCAAGCGCTGGCGCTCTCAGGCTCCTCTGGTTGATGGGGACCAGCCGGGGACCAGCCGGGAACCAGCCGGGGACCAGCCAGACTTGGAGAAGGAACAGCTAATAGGAGGGTTTGCTCGGGAGCAGCCCTGGCCCGGCTGGCTCCGAGAGGAAGCCGCTAATGAGCGGATGGGTGTCGCGGAGCGCTCCCTCGGTGATGTCACTCAGGTCCCCTGAGGCCCGGGCCCCACAGAGCCCCACCTGCGCTGAGAGTGTGACCTGTCAGAGGAGGGTCCCTGCTGTTTGTCCCCAGCTCCTCCGTCCATCTGTCCACCCTGGGAAGACCTCTTTCTTGGGGTCCCCTGCTCCTGCCCCCCCCCGCCCCCCCACCACGGGCCTTCTCTAGCTCTCTTGTGCCCGTGTTTGCTGACCGGGCCTCACACAGGTCCCAGGGGTAGGAGTCGGGCTCGTTGGCAGTCCTGAGCCGCCCTTCTGGGCGCCCTCCCTGTGTCTCTTTGCCCCTTTCCCACCGGCGAGGCAGCCTCAGCCCTCCCAGGCGGCTGTCACTCCCCGTAATGAGCAGATGGCAGGGCCCCACGGTCCCTGCCTTGGCTTCCACATCTCTGTGCCTGAATAAACAAGGCCGTGGGGACCCTCCATCTAAATCAAGGTGGCACTAGTGACAGGCTGGGTTTTCTGGCGTTTCCTCTGTGAAAGAAGCGAATTCCCCAGGCCCTGCCTGGGACTCGAATAAACACACAGGTTTGGGGGTGCAGGGAGCGTGCAGCCAGTGTCTGGGGAGAGAGGGGGGTCTGGTGGGGTGCCCCACATGCCCCTCTCTCACCAGGCCCCCGAAGCATCGTGTGGGAGCTGAAACGTGGCATTCGCCGTGTCCCGGTCACAGGAGGTGTGTCCTGGGAATGCCTCTCAGGACGGGAGCGGTGGCTCTGAATTGGGGGTCTCCATCCACCACCCAGCTGCTTCCGCCTCCTTCTTTACGGCGCATTTCAACCGTCTGCTTGAAGAAAATGAGTGCGGCCGTGCTGGGGACGCGTCACATTCCTGTCCTTGTACAAAGCTCCCCGACGGGCCTTGGCAGAAATTCCAAAGCCCTTTGATGTGGCTGCAAAATGATAAGCTTTGATGATCAATTAGTTCATACGTTAACCCATTGATTATGGGGTAATGATTTATGAGTAACTTCTTTATGAACGGTTGACATTTGTAGACACTGTAAATACAAAGTCCCACAGGAAATGCCAATCACTTAATTAACAAAGGCCCGCGCTGATCGTCATGGGGGCAGAAGCAACGTGGCCGGTGGCACGGCCCGGGGTTAGGGTCCGTTCCTGCTGGCTGTGGGGGCCTGGACGAGCCCCCGGGCCCCGGACACCCGCCTGCTCATTCCCAAAGGGCAGGGGCGGATCCTGGTCCCTAGACAGTCCATGCGAAAGCGCTCGCAGGTCTCATAAAGCATCACGCCTGCCGTAACTGCCCTTGACACAACCCACGCACGGCGCGCGGAGAAGTGCAGGGCTGTAAAAAGGACACAGGTCCACTTCCCTGCCCAGAAACCGGCACCTGGTACCCGGTGTGGAAAGCCTTGTCTTCGGGCTCCTTGCTGGGAGGCACCGTGTTTGCGGGCACAGCCCCAAGGTCACCGCCACGACACGCCCCATGGTGGCTGGAGAGTGAGCGGGGTCCGCTTTTTTGTTATGTTTTGCAGGCTACAAGACCCTTCTGAAAGGCATTTCGGGGAAGTTCAACAGTGGGGAGCTGGTGGCCATCATGGGCCCCTCCGGGGCTGGCAAGTCCACGCTCATGAACATTCTGGCCGGATACAGGTGAGCCTACCCGCCCTGGACAGCCGGGCCCTGGCCCCGCCGTCAGCCACGTGGCCACAGTGCGGACGGTGAAGCCACTGCTGTCCGTCCTGTCCCTTCTGAAGGTTCTGCACGGGCTCCAGTGACGGGAGTGACACTGAACGTGGCCAAAGGCAGCCACGTGAGGGTGGAAACCATGCTCTGGGCTCCGGGAGGGAGGCTGTGGGGTGCGTGGTGATGGCTCGCGCCGTCTCCGCGGCCGGGCTGAGGAGCCCAGAGGAGCGCAGGGCAGTGGAATGGAGGGAAAGAGGGAGGGAACGAGAGTGTGGCCGGCGGAGCTGGGCCGCTTCCGTGTCCACGGTACACACAGCTCGCCCAACCTGTCCCCTGTGGTCACAGAAGGGCTCCGAGCTTGGCGGGAGGGGTCCAGCCCCCCACCCCCGAGCCACGTGGGCCCAGGGTCCTTGCAGTCTCCCCTCCCCCCAGTCCGCATCCCAGCCGGGGCCTTGGGAACTGGTCCTGATGTGGCGGCCGCACCGCGGCTGCAGAGCCTTGTCCCTGGGACAGTCGGTGTAGCCTCAGCTACACACAGGAGTGCTCAGAAGCCAATCTTAGAACCCCCCCCTTCTCCCCAAAAAAGCCAGGGGTGCACATCTGATCCGGCTGCCCGTAGGGCTTGTTACAAACCCGCCGGCCATTTCGTCCGCGTCCTGCCTTCCTGCGAGTGCTGACACTGTCTGGGCACCTCCTTCCTGCCGGGGAGACGCTGGGGGGCGGCCTCTCTGAGCCCTTCTACAGGGAGCCAGGGCAGGGCCGGGGCTGAAGGGTCCTCTCCTGGCCTTGCAGGGAGACCGGCATGAAGGGGGCCGTGCTCATCAACGGCGTGCCCCGCGACCTGCGCTGCTTCCGCAAGGTGTCCTGCTACATCATGCAGGATGACATGCTGCTGCCACACCTGACGGTGCAGGAGGCCATGATGGTGAGCCGCCCCCCACCTGTGATCCCGCCACCAGAGGACAGTGCCCCGCGCGGGCGGGGGGCCCGCCGGCAGCAGAGGTCTGGCCCCGCGTAGGCCGTTTGGGCAGCTTCATGGAAAACAAACCCCACGACCTAGGTCCTCACAGACCCTGGATGGCAAAATCAAGGTCACATTTCTCAGAAGGTCACTGACCCCGACTGATGTCGGCGACCACGTCCAGGGTGACCACAATCCCCTGCCCCACGGCCGAGGGTCTGTCCTTCCCGTCAGCCCTCCTCCAGTTGTTTGTGGCTTTGAGCCCAAGTTCCAGTCAACCCGGGTGACCCGGTTAGGGCCCCAAGCATCCCCTGCCTGGCTGGGGGGGGGCGGGAGGTGAGAGCCCTGTTTGCCGCCCACCTACGGGGTCCAGGCCCTGCATGCACGTACCCCCCGAAAGCACATGCACCCTCAGAGTCAGGAGTCCTGTGCACGGGGTCTGGCCACAGAGCTCCTTGAACAGACCACGGCCCAGCCAAGTGCCGTGAGCCGCGCTCTGGGGCCAGCTTGGCAAAGGCCGAGCCCGCGCCCACAGGGACCACACTGACCCGGCGGTGGGCGGTGGGGTGGCTGCAGTGCCTCCCCCTGCGAAGGGCACCCCCCTTGCTCACACAGCGCATCTTGTGGCTCGGCGGCTTGGAGTCCTGCTTTCGTCCACTGCAGAAGCCCGGGCCTCAGGCCTCGCCTGGCCCGTGTGGACGTTCGCGGCCTGGGTGCCCTGCGCCCCGGTCAGTGGGTGGGGGTTCGCCTTGGCTTCCCAGCCTGCAGAGGTGTTGCCTGGGCACGGCTTCCCGCCTGTGGCATTCGCCCAGCATGCATCCCCAGGGCTTTTCCAAGGGCGTCTTAGCAAAGGGAGGCAGGGTAAGGTGTCCGCTACGTGATCTGCTCCCCACCCTGCTTTGGCGCCTCCTGTCACGGTCCCTGGGACTGAGTGTTCCGTGCCTCAGGGGACACCTGTCCTCCAGGCTGGCCTCTGAGCAGGCAGGTGCACCGGGGCCCCTTGCTACTCACCAGGTCATCTGATGGGGGCACAGGGGACTAGGAGGAGCTGCAACCAGAACCGTGAGTTTGGTGAAAACTCGCAGTTTAGCTCCCCGGTGAGCTACTCGATGCAGCACTTGGTTCCGAGGTTCAGAAACGCCTCTGATTTTCGGCTCCACCGCTGCTCTCCCCCGCAGACGCGATCGGTGGCTCCCGTTACCCCCCACCCTCCCCAGCCTGACTCCCGGCTCCGCTCTGAAGTCCGCTTATTTTTAGAATTACATTCAATGAGGTTTGGACTTTGAGAGTTTCGCAGTGCCGTGGAAGAGCCCTTTTAACTTGAGGCTACGCCACCGTTAATGCTTCGAGGTCCCATCCCACGCGTAGGCTGTGCGTTTCCACGTGCAGCGTGTGACCCTGACAACCAGCAGGCTGACCGGGAAGTGACACTGAGTGTCACAGGGCAGGCAGCCTGGCCTGACTCGGGGTCCGCGGCCTCTTCCCCCCTCTCCCCTGCATCTCAGTCTCCTGGTGATTCTCACGGCAACTTCACCAGCTCCCGGGGGGCAGGCTCTCGCCTCGCCTCTGTGCCCAGGGGGCACGTGGGGCCCCCTGTCTCCCAACAGAAGTCGGCAGAGCAGAGCCAAGGCTGCCGCTGGGCGGGATGGCAGCCACGGGGGCCTCACCAGGTCGGGTCAGGGGCCCGAGCGTGTGCTGGCGAGCAGGATCTGGGCCTGACCCGCAGCCACACCGGGGTCCTGATGGGCAGCCCTTGCCCATCCCCCTGGGGTCAGTACCAGACCCGCCGTGACGAGCGCTGAGCGGTTCTACGTTGTTGACGGTTAAACAGGCGGCTTGTGGGACTTCTCAGTGTCGCTGCTGGTCTGCAAGGCGCAGGCGCCTGGGGTTTCCTTCTCCCTGAGGCGCCCACATCTGACGTCTCTCATGGGCACTGCAGCTAATTACCCGAAAGAATGGGAGGTGTCCCAGCCTGCACTGCCCCCCGGACCCCACCAGTGCGGCACGAGGACTGCCCTCCCTGACTGCGCCCCCCGTCCTCGTCCCCGGCAGGTATCGGCGCACCTGAAGCTCCAGGAGAAGGACGAAGGCAGAAAGGAGATGGTGAGTGTGGGCCCTGGGGCCTCAGGGCGTCCAGAACGTGCCCCAGACCCACTCTGGGCACTGGCTCTGCCGGTGTGTCCCCAGCCTTCCGTGTGGGGCACCTTGACGCCTGTCCACATGCGACCACATGCACGCCGCGAGGACGCAGCAGGCACGGCCTGCCGGCTCTGGGCAGCTGCGTGCCCCCCGCATCGGTGCTCCATCCGCTTCCCACGCGGTGGTTTTCTAGACAAGTCTCACGGTGGAGACGGTTAGGCATTCGTGTAAACATAGACCTTCGAGAAGTCTGGTCCTCACGTGTCACTAACCGGCCTCTTAAAAGGCAAAGTAAGCAAGTGTCAGGGACGACCGGGACCGGCTCCGTTCCAGAAAGCCCCCGGGGGCGGGCAACCCCAGGACACCCCCTCAGGGAGGGAGGGCGGCCGGTAGCCACACACCCTCCCCTCTGCGGGGTGCGCGGGTGGGGTTTCCGGAGCGAGACTAGGGCTTGGTGAAGTCCTATTTACATGGCGTGACCTTGTCCCCAAGGGCCCTTGCGGGGCCACCTGCAGCCGTGGGAAGAGCAGGGTCCTCGGGGTCCGAGCCGATGACACAGTGCAGCCCTTCTGGTTTGGGTGGCAGCTGGAGTGACTGACGGGCACTTCCACGTGCTAAGGAAATATTACTGGCACTCCCGCGGGTGTTTGCTCCCTCTCCTGTCCCACGTAGTAGTTACTGTTACATAAACGGAAGCCCCCGTGACACGACAAGGAACGCTGGCACCCTGGGGGGGCACCTCCTCGCCTGGCGCCCGCGCACCTTGCAGAAGAACTCTTGGGGTTCAGCCCAGGAGCTGGGGGAGGGGAGGGAACAGCGGCGTGGGCGGAAGAGCCGGTTTCTGTTAGGAGTGAGGGACCGGGTTGCTGCCAGAGACGTCGCACATGGAACTCTACTGTCCGGGGATCGAAGGAACGGAATGGAATCCAAACGCGGGGAAGGGGGAACGGAGGAGGCACGTGTGTTTCCGTCCCTTTCTGAAGGCAGAGGGCTGGGCTGCGACGTCACGGTGTGGCCGAAGGCAGGGGTCCTCCAGGGCCACCCCTTTTCTGAACAGGCACCTTAGACTCCCGGTGGGGAGCGGGGACCCGCTGTTTACATGAAGGGACCAAGCCCACGAGGGGGTCCCTTCAGCCCTGGCCTGCCAGGACGCACTGCATAACCCGAGGCCGCTGCCCTCGACCGTCTGGGCTTCCGTCCGTCACAAGGGTTGGAAGGCATGGCCCACCCGCCTTCGATGCTCTGGGCACGACCCTGAACTAGACAACGCCTCTGATGTCTTTGGAATGTTTGGGACCGGCGTGATGCGTGCCAAGGGGCCGCGGAGGGCTTCCCTGCAGCGTGCCCTGCACGGAGCAGCTCTTCCACGGGGAGGAGGGCTTCCCTGCAGCGTGCCCTGCACGGAGCAGCTCTTCCACGGGGAGGAGGGCTTCCCTGCACGGAGCAGCTCTTCCACGGGGAGGAGGGGGCTGAGGAGGCAGCTTTGCTGAAGGTCTGGGAGGAGACATGTGTGCTTCTCAGCTGACTTCCTGTGTTGAGGGGCAGGCCGGCCACCCTGCTGCCTCCTGCACCTGTTTTGCCTGTTATCTCATGACCTTCAGAGGCACCTTCTAGCCCCAGCCGGGTAGCTGATCAGGGTGGTGATGGGGAGCCAGCCATGGGGACAGAAGGGACAGGCACGAGGCGGCCCCCTTGGAAGGGAATGGAGGTGTCTCCTGGGAGGGTGGGCCGTGTGCACACCCTCCACGCGCCTGGCCTTAAGACACAGACCGGAGCCTGGCGGTGCTCTCAGCTGGGGGTACCCCCAGTCGCCCCGGGTCTAGACCGTGAGGCTAGACCGCCCAAGGGGGCGAGAGCCCTGAGCCTCCCTTCAGACCCGGCTGCTGCCGGGTTGGACAAGACCACGAGCCACCCCTGCAAGGCTGGCAGGTATCCTTGGGTCCTGCCCATGGCTCCCATCGGAAGCCCCCACCCCCCTGTCCTCAGCCGTGTGCGGGACCCGCCTCCCCCAGGAGTCGCTCAGCAGGACTCTGTGACGGTTTCCAGGGTAAGACCGCCCGTCAGGGGCCCTGACTCATTTCCCTGCAACTCCCCGCGCAGCAGCACAATAGCATGGAATGTTCCGGCGCAGGAAGACGTGCCGGCCGGCCTTCCTGGTTTCCCAGAAGGGCAGCCTCGGTCATGAGAGCCCCCAGCGCGGGGGCTTCCTCAGGAGCAAGGTCTCTGGGGCCGGACGTCGTTCCCTCTGACCGACTTTAAAAGAAATCCAACCTGCAGAGCGTCACTCTCGAGGGGACGCCGGGGACAGCGCACGGGACGGGGCGGGAGAGGGCCGGCACCGCCGTCTGGCCTCTGTCTGCTTCCAGCAGCGTCTCCGTAGGGGCCTGAGGGCGGGTGGGGCCCGGGGGTGCTCGGCCACAAGGAAGGAAGCCCGGGAGGCGAGAGGCGGACCAGCGAGGGCCGTGCGTCCTGTCTGTGGACGGCCCACAATGGGCCTGGAATGACAGGCGTGACCCCTCATCTGGTCGCGTTGGCCTGTGGTTCTGGAAGACCCCGCCAGCCTTGTTGTTCTGGAAAAGCCCACTGATTCTGTCCACACGGGAGAGGGGGTGTGCCAGGAAGCGCCCTCCCGACCTGCCTCACCCAATGGCCTTTCCGGGGTGACCTCACCGACCTTACTTCTGGGTGGGTGTTCCTCAAAGGCAGAGCATCCGAGATGAGGTGGTGGGGTGGGGTTCAGGAACCAACAAGGGAGAGGCTCAGCGGGACTCGAACCCAGGCCGGCCTGACCCACCGCTTCCTGGCCCACGGAGAGCAGGATCCTGGCGCTTCCAGTCGCCAAAGCCGCCTTCTGTCCTGACGATGCTTCAGGCATTCCAGAGCCGGAAGGGACATTTCCTCCGGCCCGAGTTCTTTCTCCTCTCGGGTGATTTCATCTCCCCCGAGACGCCGCTGGACTGGGTTCACCCAGACGGACCCAGGGCCCATCCGGGGTCAGGCAGTGGCCCAGCGGATCCTGGCAGGACCCATGGGAGGTGCACCTGGCGGGGAGGCAGCGAGGCCGCCTGCTGAGTGTTCGCGGGCTGCACCCTTCGCTCTGTAGCTGCAGCCCCCGCCCCGAGGTCTGCTGGCCTGTCCCCTGAGTCAGTCCTGGGTCGATGGCCCGGAGCAGGCAGGGAGGGCTCAGCGCGCAGCGGGCGGCTCAGACTTCGGCGTCCCGCGTGCGCCTGGGGCGGGCATCAGCCGGCCGCTGGGGGGGCACTGATGGCTTCCAGCCGTTTCATCGCCTCGTTTTCAGACCGCCAGGTGCACACCGGCTCCGTCCTGCTTTCCGGGCTGCCCGGCCTGCGTGGCTGAGTGTTGGCTGGGGCTGCGTCACGAGCCACAGCTGCCGTCAATTCGGGATTCACCTGTGCCACGCGCTGTGACCCGTTATCTCGTGTCACCGTCCCTGTAGCCCTCCCCTTGCGCTGATCACCGGCTCATCGTTGGGCCCAGCGCTCCGCCCGTTCTGCAAATGTTTTCCCAGTGCCTTCCCGGCCCTGGGCCCTGAGCGAGGCTCCCAAGTGACGGTCACCAGCTGGAAGCAGAACCAGCCCCCCTGCCAGGCCCCCTGCCAGGCCCCTCAGGACCTTGGCCTTGGACTCGGGCAGCCCGGGGTGGCCTGACCAGCACACCCGTCCCTGGGTCTGGGCGCGGCAGGGGGAGGCGGCCGGCTCCACGTGGGCCCCGTGGGTGGGCAGGCGTGGTGGGAGCTCGCTGACCGCCCCTCTGGCTCTGCGCTCCTGCAGGTCAAGGAGATCCTGACGGCCCTGGGCTTGCTGTCCTGCTCCAACACGCGGACGGGAAGCCTGTCGGGCGGCCAGCGGAAGCGCCTGGCCATCGCGCTCGAGCTGGTGAACAACCCGCCCGTCATGTTCTTCGACGAGCCCACCAGGTACGCAGCAGCGGCCCCGGACGAGCCCCACCTGCCCCGCCAGCCACGGTGGCAGGTGCCCCTACTGGAGCCCTGCCTGCCCCATCTTTTTCTCCCCCTATTCCGGGGTCACAGAGCAGAGGCCGGACGCGCGGCCCCTCCTCCCCGGTCTGAGTGTGGGAGACACCGCGGGCCCGGGGCTGCACACAGGCCTGCCCCGTGCGCTTCGGGGTCCCTCCCGTGTCTCACGGTGCCCTTGACTTCCAGCGGCCTGGACAGCGCCTCCTGCTTCCAGGTGGTCTCCCTGATGAAAGGGCTGGCGCAGGGAGGCCGCTCCATCATCTGCACCATCCACCAGCCCAGCGCCAAGCTCTTTGAGCTGTTTGACCAGGTACGCGGGCCCTGCAGCGGTCAGCCGGGGACCGACTCCCGGGACGCAGGTTGCGGTAGCTCACGGGGGTCTTTGTTTCTGAGTGACCGTCTGCGTGATGTCTCATAAGCCTTTGCAGCCATCAGCAGCTATGGGGCAGGGTAGGAAGAGTGTCCTCTCTCTGGGGCTGGTGTGTGGCCACAGCGTCCTGCATGAGTCCCTGACATCACCGAGGCTTCACTGCCTCCCCATTACAATGGGGCACCTGTTTTACTGAATTAAATGACAGGTTTCTTTATTTGTGTGACATGTTCTATACATCTTAGGTTTTGATAATTGAGCAAAAAACCTCAAAAAGTCCCAAGGATTGAAATATGTATGGCTCCAAACTGTTTCCAGAGTAGGTGGTTAGTGTGAGAAAAAAAGTATAAACTAATTCCTGGTCACATGATATCTTTACTTTTCTTAATTTCCCTTTGAACTTTAAGAGTCCTTGGGAGGTAATGGGGAGAGAGAGAGAGAGAGAGAGAGAGAGAGAGAGAGAGAGAGAGAGAGGTTGGTGGATGAATTGGTAGGTGGGTGGGTGGATGGATAGGTGGATGGATGGATGGAAGGATGGATAGATTGTGGGTGGGTAGATGATTTTGGTTGGATGGATGAATGAA